>OX459107.1:867961-947824 GCA_949775045.1 Metridium senile
CACTAGTCAATCTGTATGAGATATACAATAGCTAGTCAAAGACGTGACTGTTTTATTGTCTGCTAAAATAAATCCCAAATCAGTTTTTTTGTTTTCTTTATAAAATACTGCATGGATTTTTAGCAGCACTTAATAAAACTTCAACAAATTTATTTGGGATTGATATAGAGTTATGAAATAGTGCTGTGTTCCAGAAAATGGCCTCATGCACATGGCCTCTCAGATTATGTTTACAATCATGAAAGATTTACATTCTGAATCAGTAGATGTTTGTAGGTGGTGTTGATATTCATTTCATCAACCTGTATTACTTTGATTAAAAACAAGCTTTCCCACTACTAGCCCATCACCAGGGTAACAATGTGAAAGTTTAGTTATGGTTTTAGGGGCAGGGTCTTGGGAGTCCGAGCTACAATCATGTGCAAAATTGTTGGGACTTTTTTATGAGCGTTTTTGTTTTTGTTTCAAAAAATATACAAAATCTATCAATTTTGATTTGCAAACCCCCTTCCCCCCTAAGCAATGTTGATTGGTCTTTCAAATGACAACCATTTCACATTCCCATAATTCAACATTGATACGGGGGAGGGGGAAACGGAAAAATGATGTTGAAATATTTTTCATGTAAAAAGCAGATAATGTCCCAAGGTATTTTGCACATGATTGTAGCTTGACTGGATGATGATGACCCTTACCTTTCCTCCATAAACATATTGTCAGGATCCACACAGCATGTAACAGCGCCTATCTTGATATGGTTCTTAACCTCAGGTTTAGGGTGACTGTAAATAGCTTGAATTACATCTACAATGTCTGTAAACCCTGGCGTCACTAGAATCACTCTGACTTGCTTTCTGCCAGATGACATTCTAACTAGTAGTTTCTTTTGACTTGCCACAGTGTTAGTGAGGGAGGCTTGTAAAACTAGACACCATTAACAAGTCAATAATTTTATTATTAATATATATTACTAGTTATAAAACACTGTGTATGAGTATATGATCGGTGAAGTCCCGAATTTTTTTCTGGCTTCTATAATTGCAATTACTTTACTCAGTAACGATCATATACTCATACACAATTTAATATAACTGCGGATCAGACCAACATATATAGTTATAAAATAATTTAGATAGTATGTGCGCTCTGATTCGTCAAAAACCGTGTTGGATGAGGCTATCTAAACATGCGCACGCGTATTGATGGCGCATATTGAGAATTGCTATTCTTATCAGCAATTAAAATGCCGATTTAGCCTCAAAAAATATTTTATAAAAGCAATAGAAGACGATTTTCCGTGTTATATAGCCTGATCTAAACACTTGTGATGTTGTCGCCTAACGGCTCGTGCTTTTTGTACGCTCTCTCGTGTTCTCCCAACATCACGAGTGTTTAGATCAGGCTATATAACACGGAAAATTGTCTTCTATTTCTTAATCATAATACAGTAAATACAGCACCAGTTGAAATCTATGTTTTAATTGGCCCCCTAATACAGTACTGCCATTGTTCGGTTAGGTTTAGGGCAATTGTTTGGAATGTTTTCTAAACCAATTCTAAATGATGTTTTGATTTGATGCTGACCATCCCTTAAAATATAGGAAAGCGTAGTGTGTTGGCATTGTGATGCTAATTTGCCAACCATTTTCATAAATTATAGATTTTTTAATTTTCTGTGTTCTAATAACAATGGTTGGTTGGCAAAACCATAACAAAATATGTCACTGTGCGTCCACCTATATGAATCCCTATGAAAACCCCATGAATACCCTATAAAAACATATGACTGTATCAAATAAGTTATGAAGAGTCAAGGCTGTTATATTTAGTTTTATTAAATTGTATTAAATTGTATTAACCTTACCATTAGCATCAAATGGTTGGGCATTATTCAAAGGACTCTTCAGTACAATCCACCTAGTACATAATAGAGTAAGTTATTATCATAATTATGAATATCACATTATCAAGGGCATCGGCAAATACAGAATTGAGATACAGTCAGGGGGAGTTAAGTCCCACAATGGTGCTTGGGAAAACGCCTTTGATACTCTCTACTTTCACAATAACAACTTTGTTTTTTGGGGTAACTATAATTATAGTAATTCAAATCAAACGAACATTGTAACAAATCAAACAACCCCACCCCCCTAGATAAAAAAAATATTATGGTTATTATGGGAAAGTAGAGGATACACTACTTTGCTAATGCAAATTTTCTCTCATTCCAGTTTACTCAGGGGGCAAATTTGTTGAATTAATGAGACAAAATATGGCCATGCAACACCATTTTGCCCCCTGAGTAAACTGGAACAAGAGTAATTGTGTATTGTTGCATTCCTTTCCATGACATGCCCCAGGCCATATCTTGATTGGTTAATAGGAATGATATTTGGAAGACAGTAGTACTTACTTGCTGTTCTCTTTAGCCAGTGCTATCAGTGTATTACACAGCTGGTCTTTGCTGCTACCAGGTAGTCCAGTTAATATGGTTACAAGCAACTAGAACAACAATCACAACATATTAAGCAGTTTTTTAGTATTAGACATTTATTTATTCACACACATGAGTTATAATTACAAGTGGAAACTAGCGGGTAAACTAGTATTGGCTGCGTCAGTGTTTGATATAATGATCAACACTGTAAAAAATGTTGACTTTACTGACATTTCGAGCTTTACTTCATCAGAGTAAATAATTACAAGAATAATAACATTAATAGATATAAGTTCAAATAAAGGTAATATAGAGGTAATAGAGGTAATTCAAATATTTTATAAATAGCTAAATAGAAGTAGGTGTATTCATTTAACCATCTATAATATTATTCATTATACTAACCTCTAAGTTATTGTTTTCATCTTGGTCAAGGCTTGGTTTTCCAACAGCTGTATCTACATTCTTGGGAAGCATTGGTATGTTGTTGGCATTGCTCAGGATAATATGAGGCACAAAACTACAAAAGGGATATTACAAGATATAATAATGAGTCATTATAATTTAATTTTTACAATGAATCATTGCTGAGGCATTGTTGTAGACAAAAGCCAAGTGTTTGAGTACAAGTCTTAATACGGTAGTATTGTGGTGTACGGATATTGTCAGGGGTGTTCTATTCAAATTCAAATTTCCGATATGCAAATTAATTTGGCTGGTATTTGTACCTCTTCGGTAGTATATATTATAAATAAATATAGATATCCTTTTGTGCATACTAATCATACATATCGTTTGAATATGACAAAAAAGGAGGGACAACCAACCGAATTCACTTCTACTTGGTTAACCCGTACACGACGATAAAACCCTTAATACAGTGCCTTTCCTAAAAATGCAACCACTGAAGTTCCAATAGCAACATGAAAAATGTGGCTTATGCTGCTGTCAATCTAAAATTATCAGTCTCTACCTTTCAATTGACATTTTGATATGGCAATTAAAATGCTCTTTATTACACATTGTTGTCTGATGGCTGAGAAATATTTATGAAAGGCTGTGTAATAAATATCTGTCATGATGATAATGATGGTGATTTATTTATTTATTTATTTATAATAACTTTATTTACAAGCAAAATAATAAAAAGGTGTGTTGCCAGGGAAGAACTAAATCCTCATAAACGGCAACCCCCCCCCCCCCCCCCAAAAAAAAAACATTATCAGAAAAAATTAATGAGCTATAAGCTATAAATATATAAAATCGTTAAAAAGTCCTAAAAACTGATGAAAATAGGATAAAACTTACATTGAACTAAAATGAAATAGGATAAAAATTTAAAAAATTACTATGACTTATTACTTATATGATATGATGAATATCATGATGATTGTCAACAGTTTTTTTAAGTTACCTTTTCATTTGAGGCAGGGACATGAATGCTTGTTTAGAGTCTACAGGCAGTGCAACCTTGTTGTTCTCTTTGGTGTGTAAGTGACTAGAAAGGCCAAATTACATGAGATAAGATATTAAAATATATATAGTATGTCATAATTGACAAAATAAACCATGTCAGTTCACTTACACTCTCATCAAATCTTCTGGTAATTCTAAAAAATAGACAAAACAAATTTGAATCACTACAAATAACAAAAATATATATAGTTCAAAATCTAATTTATATGAACAAATGAATGACAAAAACTGTTAAGATGATGATGATAAATGAAATTGTCTACAAGATTGCAACAAATCTGAACTAAGACAATAATTTTATATATCATTTATTATGACTAACACAACAAACAAACAACAAACAAACAAATCAAACAAACAACCAAACAAATCAAACAGACAGACAGACAGCTCAAAACATGCATGTATGCACAAATCTTTTTATCGTGTTCAAAATTAAAGGAACTGCTTTAACAAGTCAAAATAAAACAAATCTTTATATATTAAGCTAGTACTACAAAATGCACCTGATATAAGTTGCAACTGTGGTTGACTGTTTTCATCCTTCCATAGATGAAGAACATCACTGTAGAACTGTCTAAAGATCTTTGTTCTTGGTGATACTATTAGTACAATCCTATGGCTATCATTGACAAGATGACACGGTAGATCACCAACAAGGGAGGGGTGGTACGTTAGTATTAGTAGAGCAGCTGAACTGCTTGATTCCTTGTCATAGAAGTGCATGTTTGATAGAGCACTAAGAGGAATTAGTACTGGGCCAAATCTTGGGTGAATAAATAGGAATCCTTTTTCATAGATGTACATGGTAACTAAAAAACAAGATTGGTTTAATCAGAAAGATAAAATGTAAGGTTTTGAGTTGATGGAGTGACTCAGTTGTGACTGGCATGACAACAATGTGTTACAGTGCAGACACTCCAACCAGGACCACTTAGACAAAACCGTCCAATCAAAAAACATTTAGACCAGACAGAGATTGAACTGATAACAGCATAAGCCAATCAAATTATAATAGTGTTCTCACGCTCATAACATTCTTGAACTGAAAGCTGCGATATGATTGGTTGATTATCAATTCATCTTAAGTGGTCCCAGTTGGAGTGTCCACACTGTAACTTATTTATATTATAATAAACAATATAATACAGATGACAACTCTGTTGTGTAACTACTGAGTTGTGTGACAACTAATTATTATGTGACAACTGAGTTGTGTGACAACTTATTATCATGTGACTACTGAGTTGTGTGACAACTTATTATCATGTGACTACTGAGTTGTGTGACAACTAATTATGATGTGTCTAATGATGGTGTATTTGTTCAATCCATTCATACCTTCATCATATGCGCTATACAATGATTGTCCAGCAAAGATACCAACATCTCCATGTACAAGCTGTTTTCCTAGTGATGGGCTTTCTTTGTCAGACTACAAACAATATAATTGAAATGATTCTAATAACTAAACTTTTTCAATCAATAACAAGAAATTAAAATATGATAATCATTGTCCAGAAAACCAAGGGGGCTTTCATTTATTAGTGTATGGGGGGGGGGGGGGGGCGGTCGGCAATATAGGGAGGGTTGTTACAAATTGCATGCTGTTTTATAGGGGTTTAGTAAAAATTGGACGAAATATAGGAGGGTAATAATATTTTTGCCAACCATGAACATCCATGAACAATTGAAGCTAATTGCTAATTCAACGGGCAGTAGTCAAATTGTAAGGAATATTTTACAGGCTGAGGTTGTGCGATTCGTTTCCATGAAAATAACCTCTTATGTTAAAAAAGCCTGAAAAACATTTTGCCATATGGGACTTCAACGGAAATTGAACCCTGGACATTTAATTTGCAGTAACAAGAAAATAATCACCTTAGCAATAACTTCAAGTTGATTTGTCACTTTTCTTTCTCTATTTTCACCCTAAAAGAAACAGTAATATATTATACATTGTTGTAATGTTGTTTGATAGTTATTAACTGAGACTGTAACAGCAAGTACCTGCCATGATGTGAATCTAGAAACATTCTCAGTGATGACAACATATTGAGTGTTCCAGGGAATTTCATTGTCTGCAATTAAATGTCAATGAGAAATTATTTATTTACTATTTATAGTGGTGATGATGATGCATGGTGATTATGACAGTGATGACAGTGGTAGTGATGCTGACAGTGATGAAAATGATATGATGGTGATGATGATGACAGTGATGATCAATGATGATTATGATGGTGATGATGATCACAGTAGTGATGATGATGGTTGGTGATGATGATGTTGTTGGTAATGATGATGATGGTTGACACTGATGACTGTGATAAAATCATGATCATGCAGTAATGATAACAATGATGATGATGATGTCAATGATGAATGATACTATATTGTGATTATTATTATAATACTTAATATATTACATTACATTATATTATTTTTGTCATTTCTTATTTTACCTTGATCTATGATCTTTACTGCAGAATCAAGAAAGGTTTCACCAAATGCTACAGAACCAAGTACAGTCCCAGGTCTTTCTACACTAGGTATATCATAGAAGAACACACTTGCCTACAACACATAAATCAATAATCAATTATTATCATTTTTAACTAACAACCTAGTAGTAAAGAAAATCATGTTATGATTTTATTACCGTTTTTAAGCACTGGGCATACTTATTGGTCTCCAAGCTAACATTTCTGCAAACAAGATAAATTTTATAATAACTTAAGATGATAAAAACTGACAGAGATATATACAAAAACACCAAGGGACAAGTAGACAGACATACACTCAGATTAAGATAGGTGAAATATCTGTTTAAAAACACTTAGCTAACCTTCCAAGAAAATCATGTCCTTCGATTGAAAACTTGACATTTTTGACATTCAAGGAGATATTCTTCTTTGTCAGATTACTCTTGATACATGCATCTACAGCACTCTTTGCCTGGAAGAAAATAGCAACAATATGTATTATAATTATTTATTCTTGTCAGCAAAACCTCACAGATGTGTTGATACAAATAAGCAAGCAGACACAGCTTTCAATTTCAATTTATTAGTTTTCAGAGAAGTAAGAGTTACATTGTTCTCTTCTTTTGTACCCTTTCTGCACAGTAGGACAGATGTCTCGCAGCTCTTAGTAAGATTCATTATGATTGGCTAACCAGAACAATAGGTTCTATTGTTTATGTATTGTTTCTATAGTTTCACTCTGGGTTGAGCCAACCAATTGCCGGCAATGTTATTAGGAGCTGCGACCCTACCCCAGTAGGAGGCCATACACTTTAACTAGAGCACAAAGACACTAATTCTAGAGACATGTGTGGGAAGAGCTGCTTACTGCAGTTTTTGTCTTTCTGCGAACTCAGATATTCTAACATCTAGTTGTGAAATACATCTTTGGCTGCTGCTAATTACTTGGCACCTGTTATGTCTTTGATTGACGGCAGCCAAAATGCATTTCTCAACTAAATGTTGGAATATCTGAGTTCACAGATATAATAGTACCTTAGTATGTATAATAAACAATTATACCTGGTGTATATCTTGAGTTTGTACAAAGCTCTTGACTCCATCTAATAATGCATCTACGGCTATCAAGTACAGCTCTATTAACAGTCTCAGATCTTTACTTTGTGAAAGGGTTTTAGTGGAGTCCTCAGATTCACCTGAAAGAAAAGATAACAACTGTTACAATCAAATAAAGTTATTGTCGCATGCATTATTATGAATAAGTACTGCATTGTTTCAGCAATATCTTTGCTGTTATCAACACTTTACACATGTACAGATCCGTATATATCCCGCCTGGGAAGGATTAATAAAAGGCCCAAGAGATTTAAGACTAGTTTATTAACAAATATTTATTTAAAGTTGTTTTCGTTTGTCTTTTCATATGTAAATGTACAAACCTATATAAATTTAGTAAACTCATTGTAATAGCAGAGTTAGCAGTCAGAAGTGATCAAATCAACTTAAAGAAGAGGGTTTGACTATTGTGCTAATTTCTTTCCGTTGTGATGGACCGTACAACACGAAAGCCATCAAACTGCAGAGTTGTGTGCCAGAATATTTAAAATAGAGATAGTGAGTCTGAGTCTCCCCAATTAGTACGGCACTTGTGTCTGCATTCTAAATACATGGAGACGTTAAAGTGCACCTGACGCCCTTCATGATATTTTGCAAATCTGTTGTAGATGAGGTGTATAATAAGTGTACTTAATGTTTCTTGATGTCGACCTCTCCTTTTTGAGACATGAACATTTGAAATCTGAAAATGCAAATGAGGTGACGTCATATTATCCCAGGAATTTGTCAAAGTTTTGTTTCAAAGCTGACAGCAAGCTTGTTTTTGTAAAGTAGTAAAAATGTTAGTGCTAGTGTGAATATTAGTAATACAGGTATTGAGCTTTAAAAAATTGCTATAACTATTTCCAGAGAACTTTTGTATATTTAATGAGGCCTGGGATGACGTCACTTCATTTGCATTTTCAGATTTCAAATGTTTATATCTCAGAAAGGAGAGGTCGACATCAAGAAAAATTAAGTACACTTATTATACACCTCATGTACAACAGATTTGCAAAATATCATGAAAGGCGTCTGGTGCACTTTAAAAAGAGTGATTTATGTATTACCTGTACAGGGTAAGAAGCCATTTCCAAAGAAGTATGTCCTGATACTTGATAAGGTACCTTTGGGATCTTTTGCACAACACACCTGATTGAAAACAAGTAAATGAATGGATAGATGGATGGATGGATACATGCATGCATGAATGAATGAAGGAATTAATGGATGAATGTATGAATGAGTGAATGCATGCATGTATGAATGAATTGATGCATGAATGAATGGATAGATGCATACATGAATGAATGAGTAAATAAACAAAATAATGAATGCATGAATGAATGAATGGATAAATGAATGAATCATGTGAATGGGTGAACAAACAAACAGATGAACAAATTTATGATCCAACAAACAAACCAATGAATGTCATGGTACTCACCATATGTCGTGCTGGTGAGCCAGCTGTTCCTGTTGTACTCACAGCAGTGTTTTTATTACTCAATATTCCATTCTTTGCTTTATCAAGGCATTCTTTTCTTGTGTTTACACCAAACAGACAAAAAGGCTTTTCTGTACTGTCACTGTATACAAATAATGGTCAGAAAAGATATAGTTACCAGCACTAAGGAAATATTCTACTTGAAAGGAAGGCTATGGAACTCAAATTGAGAAATTAATTTAAGGGGGAAAGTTATAAATATAATATGTATAATATTGAAGGGAATTACCATGGAAATCAAATTGAAAAAGTTGAAAGTTATAGGGGAAAACAATTAGCATTTAAAATAAATGAAAATTCATACAAATTTTCATATTCATGTTAAAATTCAAAAAAATTCAAATTTATTCAAAACAAAATAAATAGTTTGAAAATACAGTATCTTAATTCTCACAAATAAGTAATAAATACTTACCTATGATTGGCTGGGCTATCTGACATGTGACCATGCTTGTAATAGCTTATCAGAGGCTAAAACAAAAACAATTCACATCACTTAACCAAAGTCTACATCAGTAAATATATTTATAAAATTCATGAATAATTAATGAGCAATTGACAAAAGAATTCACGTCCGTGACGGAGGTTGTAAATCTCATACAGATTTCGTCCTGATTTGCATAAGTTTCAACTTGAATTTTCTCGGCCAGATTTACATTTATCTTGACAATTTTAGTAAAATATGAAAGAACTAACGTTGGACTTTCATAAGTTCTATACAATATTCGCGTCCGATCTGTATCCGATATACAACGGCTCGTCTTCGACTCGCCGTTGTATATCGGATACAGATCGGCCGCTCATATTGTATATTATATTACATAGTATACATTGTATATGATTGACATGTACCACCTACCTCCCCAATAAGACTTTCTGTAATCTTGGACAAACTCTCCCATGTTCCACTAAATGAACAAAAATAGTAACCATTTCACCTTAATTTAATGTATCTTATCTATCATTTATCTATTTTAGCTTGCTAAAACTAGCACTTGTGGCAGTGCTATCATATTCAGTGAGAATAAATAAAGATTATTATAATTTATTATTTATAAAATTATTATTATTACCTTATAGCTACAAGGGTTTAAATAAATCTATCTAATCAGATAATAATATTGTAGGGTTGCAAACAGTTTACCTTTCAACATCAACATTAGAAAGAACAGACTTACAATGACGCTCAAACAATGGAAGTCTCTGCAATATTAAACAAAGCATGAAATCACACAGATACAATGTAATATAAAACAAAATATAAAACTTAATATATCAATAAAAAAATATTTGATATGCAATTCATTTATTAATACTTTCTAATAAAAATAAATAAATATAAAGTTCTTGAAAATGGAAGGTCTTGTGCACACAGACAACAGGTTACAATAATATGAAAGGTTATGATAAGTAAATAAAAACATATTTCAAAAACTCCTGTTATACAGGCAAGTTTTGAGTGCAGATTTTAAGGCAAGAACAGAGTCGGGGTATTTTAAAGTGCACCTGATGCCCTTCATGATATTTTGCAAATCTGTTTGACATGAGGCGTATAATAAGTGTACTTAATTTTTCTTGATGTCGACATCTCCTTTCTGAGATATAAGCATTTGAAATCTGAAAATGCAAATGAAGTGACGTCTACCCAGGCCTCATTAAATATACAAAAGTTCTCTGGAAATAATTATAGCAATTTTTTAAAGCTCAATATCTGTATTACTAATATTTACACTACCATTAACATTTTTACTTCTTTACAAAAACAAGCTTGCTGTCAGCTTTGAAACAAAACTTTGACAAATTCCTGGGATGACGTCACCTCATTTGCATTTTCAGATTTCAAATGTTCATATCTCAGAAAGGAGGGGTCGACATCAAAAAATATTAAGTACACTTATTATACACCTCATGTACAACAGATTTGTAAAATATCATGAAGGGCTTCAGGTGCACTTTAATACGGCATTTAGGTAGATGAATAAATATCATTTTTTACAATAGCACACACCTCTGTGATAAGCTTTTCAAATGAAACAGGGTCAACCATTCCATACACTGCATCTAAACTAGATGTAACATCAACTACCTAGAATAACAAGTTAATGTTAGAGGTATCCGAGTGGTACAAGGAGAATGAAAGAAATAGAGTACAAACCTCATGGATCATAGTAAAGAAACCACCTCTGAAAATAGAATGAAACAATGAATCAGTAAGTCAATGAATGAATGAATGAATGAATGGAAATGAATGAATAAAGAAATGGGAAAAATGAATGAACAAAGGAATGAGAAAATGAATGAATGAATGGAAAATGAATGAATAAAGGAATGGGAAAATGAATGAATGAATGAATGGAAAATGAATGAATAAAGGAATGGGAAAATGAATGAATAAAGGAATGGAAAAAATGAATGAATAAAGGAATGGAAAAAATGAATGAATAAAGGAATGGAAAAATGAATGAATGGAAAATAAATGAATAAAGGAATGGGAAAATGAATGAATGAATGGAAAATGAATGAATAAAGGAATGGGAAAAAGAATGAATGAATGGAAAATGAATGAATAAAGGAATGGGAAAATGAATGAATGAATGAACGAATGGAAAAGGAATGGGAAAAAGAATGAATGAATGGAAAATGAATGTATAGAGGAATAGGAAAAAGAATGAATGAATGGAAAAGGAATGAATAAAGGAATGGGGAAAATGAAGGAAGGAATTGAAAAATGAATGAGAGAATGAATGAGTCCATTAAAATTATCCACTGGATAATAATTATCCAGTGACATAGAATATGTATAGGTATTTATCCGTTGTATAGGTATTTATCCGGTGGATAGTGCTACAACTGGCCCAGATAAGTAACTGAATGAATAACCAATAGACCTTTACTGAATTCGCTTGGATGTTTACAAAACAATGGTTCCAAGTCCAGGTTGGCCTTGATAAATTAAAGAATCAAGTTCATTCAGTCTTGACTGGGAACCTTTGTCTTGTGATCATCCAAGTGAATTCAAGAAAGGTTTATTTATTTACCCTCCAAATCCTTCCAATGCAAATGCTTGAACAAGTGGCCATTTCTCCACCACAAAGGTGTCAAAGGGCTTTTGAGTAGAATCTGTATATATAGGAAAAAGTACATTAGTCAACAGTGAAGAAAACAATGATAATTTTTGAGTTAAAATGCATTTGGTGTATAAGTGAAATAAATATCATGAGAAGAATATCATATGCCCTTGGCGGGAATTGAAACCCACAGTTTCTGCATTTTAGTCTGACATGTTATCACTATACTACACTTCAATAACTAACCACGTTGGATACGCAGCCGGACAAAGTACATGTAGTATAGAGCAACTGTGGGGGGTCCCAGGGGGATATTAATCACTAGGGTAAATTTGAACACCGTAAATGAAAACTTAGAATAGATAATGATAATATTTGATAATGATAAATGAAATGATAATTTATGATTTATGTGGGGCCTAATTGAAAAACTCTTCAATTCAGAGACAACATGGCCTGCCTACTGAAATAAAATTCTAATAAATAAATAAACTTTAAACAATATTAGCTTACCATATCCATATGGAATGCCAATCTTTTCACAGCCCTTGACCATTGAAATAAAACTTAGAATTTTGAATTCTTCAGCTTTTTCCTCGTCATCCTTAAAATCAAACAACAAGACATATCACTGCTTATATTCAATAGAAGATGATGATGATGACAATGATTATGATGATAATGATGAATATGATAATGATAATGATGATGATGTTGATGATGAAGATTGTCATGATGATGATCAAGATCATATTGACAATGATTATGATGATAATGATAATGATGAATATGATAATGATAATGATGATAATGTGATAATGATGAATATGATAATGATAATGTGATAATGATGTTACTGTTATGATGATAATAATGATAATGATGAATATGATAATGATGATAATGATAATGATGATAATAATTATGATGATAATGATAATGATAATGATGATGATGATAATGATGATGATGATAATGATAATGATAATGATGATAATGATAATGATAATGATGATAATGATTATGATGATAATGATAATTATGATAATGATAATGATGATAATGTGATAATGTGATAATGATGTTGCAATTATGATGATCATGATAATGATGATGTTAATCATGATAAAGATGACAATGATGATGATGAAGTAAAATAAGATGATGATAATCATATGCTGTACCTCATCCTTGGCTAAGCAGTGAAGATGAAGGTTTCTCCAGTGTGCAATGTAAGGCAGAAGGTAATTATAGTTGATAGGATTGCAGTAAACATCAATACTTCCATTTTTGACTAACACTATCACATCTAAACACAACAACAACAAATTATTATTAAATAAGTAAAACAAAACAAAACAGAGACAAACAAACAAAACTTTCAAACAAACAAACAAACAGAAAAACAAACAAACAGCAAAATAAACAGACAAATGATCAAACAAAAATAAATAAGCAAAACAAACAGAAAAACAAACAAACAAAAACAGACAAACAATCAAACAGAAAATCAAACAGAAAAACAAACAGACAGAAAAACAAACAAACAAAAACAGACAAACAATCCAACAGCAAAACAAACAGACAAACAAACAAAGAGCAAAACAAACAGACAAACGATCAGACAAAAATAAATAAGCAAAACAAACAGACAAACAAACAGACAGACAAACAGACAGACAGACAGACAGACAGACAAACAAACAAACAAACAAGCAAGCAAAAAGACAAACAAACAGACAGACAAACAAACAAACAGACAAACAATCAGACAGTTCAAAAAGCAAACAGACAAATAAACAAATACACAAATAGACAGACAAACATACAGACAAACAAACAGACAAACAATCAAACAGACAAACAAACAGACAAACAAACAGACAAACAAACAGACAAACAAACAGACAAACAGACAATCAAACAAACAAACAGACAAACAAACAAAATGCAATGTTAGTAATGACAGTACCTTCTAGAACTTCATCTGTTAGTCTTACACTGAAAACAAATAAAAAACATAATTACCTTTGTTTTCTATACTGATCAATTGAGTATACTAGCTATACATACGTACCTGATGCTGTTGGCTGATACATTACAGAAGCCAAAGAGTAGATAATTTAATAGTTGCCTGGTGCCACTGTTGTATCTATGTACACAAAGAAATCATTATGAACCATAGTGAACTCTCATTATTTTTAAGTCAACTTTCAGAACAATTCATGAAATAGTTTTGGTGTAGGTTCTTTAAGTCCCTTCTATCTGTATAATCAGAAAAATGAGCGAAAAAATCCATGTTTTTGCTCGGAATGTTTAGACTGCTATTTTAGTATTCAAGGAATTCTGGGTATATTGTCTTTCTGAATAAAATCCTTATAAAATATCAAGCCGCTCTAATATTTCCACAAATTACTAGCAGGGTCCAAGAGATTAGTATGAGCCAAAAGAATCCATGTTTTTGCTCAGAATGTTTAGATCACTATATATTTCAGTCTTCAATGAATTCTGGGTATATTGTTTTTCTAAATAAAATCCTTATAAAATATCAAGCCCCTCTAATGTTTTAATTTTTTTGTGTGTGTGTTGAGAGTGAAGAGATAGGCCCTCCAATTCAAAGTCCTTATTTGAGAAAACATGAACTATTTGCAAATGTAATTACAAAGGAATTGAAGCACCCTGTCCTCAATTTTTTGAGACCTTGAGTATTGGTTCAGCAGAGACATAAAACCCCATACACACACTCACAACCTCACACATAATCTGATCAGATTATCAAACATAGAATTTATTATATATTTCTTAATTCTTACCTGCTGTCAATTCCTAGGAGAAAGAGGGGAGATATCCATTAGTTTCAGTATTATCTAGGAATGTAGTTAAAGGAAAGAATACTTACCAAGGATACACAGTATTCCATCAAGACCATCAGTTTTTAACAAGCTTTGTACTTTACTTAGTCTTGCACAACTAAACACAAACAAACATTACGATTTTACATGCAGCATCATCGCTACAGCTAACATCATCAAGAAAACAGCATCATCATCTCTATAGCTACAATCATCATCATCAACATCATCAACACTATAGCTGTTATCCTCAACATCATCATCTCTATAGCAACAATCATCATCATCAACAACAACATCATCACAACTATAGCTTTTATCCTCAACATCATCATCTCTATAGCAAAAATCATCATCATCAACAACAACATCATCACAACTATAGCTTTTATCCTCAACATCATCATCTCTATAGCAACAATCATCATCATCATCAACAACATCATCATTATCACAACTATAGCTGTTATCCTCAACATCATCATCTCTATAGCTACAATCATTATCAACAACAGCATCACCATCTCTATAGCAACAATTATCATCATCAACAACATCATCATCATTACAACTATAGCTGTACATGTTATCCTCAACATCATCATCTCTATAGTATAATCATTATCAACAAGATCATCATCATCATCATCATCATCTCTATTGCTTCTATCATCATCATCATTATCAAAATCATACAGCTGCAGTTTAAAGTCACAGATAAGTTAGTATATTACATAAGATCATTTAAGTGAGAGTATTACTAAAGGCAGTGTCACCCACTATTATTCATTGTGCAACTTGTCTTGCGGGGAAAAATATTGCAGGTTACACAGTCGTTTTTCACATTTGACATCCCCTCGTGCAACTTGAATTTTTCATTTTTTTTTTCCTGCACAAAAAGTAGAACCGACTTACTTACTGCAATAATTTTTGTAAAAAATTTACATGTGAAATGGTTGTGCAACTTGTCTCTTCACACAATTAATTAGAGCGCGCAAACCAATCAGAAAGCAAGAATTTATAATGACAACAAAGCTGCTGAATGATTCAAATTACTCGTGCAACTTGCAACACTTTTTTTCACGAGACAAATTGCTACTGAAATTGTGCGTTTGACATGGTCTTGTGTAACCTGAAATAATTTTTTCGCGAGACAAGTTGCACAAGAAATTGTGAAAACAGCTTAAGTGAGAGATGATAATTATGGTAAATAATTGACCTACTCATTTTATACACCCAGTGTATCTGGTAAGTAATTATTTATTACCATGTGCATTGTATAAAATTAGTAGCTCAATTATTTACACAATAGGCTGTTTAAAATTAGTAGGTCAATTATTTACCCTATAGGCTGTATAAAATTAGTAAGTCAATTATTTACCATATACACTGTTTAAAATTAGTAGGTTAATTATTTACCAATAAATCCCATATACACTGTATAAAATTAGTAGGTCAATTATTTACCATATTCACTGTATAAAATTAGTAGGTCAAATATTTACCATATACACTGTATAAAATCAGTAGGTCAATTATTCACTGACATTTCGGAAGTGAGGTTTTCCTTTTAATCTCATGTGAAATAATTTATTTCCAAAATGCCAGAAAGTTTTTAATGCAGGGCACTTTTTACATGCATGACATGCATATAATACCTTCAGTTGATTTCATTACTGCAATGGAGTTATAATTACGGAGAAAAAACAGTTTCATTGATATCTTTATTTTGACAATAGCTCTCTGACATTGACGTTTGTTTACTTTCAATTTAATTATCAAAACAGAAAATATTAAAGTTTCTTTTCAGCTGAAGGCTTGAAGCACGTTCACATAATCACAAGGTCAAGGTAGAATTTTTCATAAAAATAATTAAAAATCTTGCTAGCAAACTAATTAAATTTAAATGAGATTTATGAAATTAATTTGAAAAAAACAAACATTTAAGTGCTCATCCAAACAGCAAAAAGATAAGTAAGGAAAATAATGAATTTCATAATATAATGTTTCAAAAGCAAGCTATAATTATTGCAAATCATTATTTATTATGAAGAAATTTGAATTCCTCACACACACTGGGAGCAATTGCCAAGTTAACCACGGCCATGTGATGTTTTTATCTCATTTTCCACTTCTTCCTTTCCTCATTCAGCCATTAGAAAAGTTTTATACAGGATTATAAACTATAACAACAACATATCAATTGTGATTTTTTTGATGAAAATAACAAAACAAAAAAATAACAAAAAATAACAAAAAAAAAAATTTTAAAAAAAAATTTAAAAAAAATTGTTTTTTATTTTAGGCCAAGCTAGCCAATTATAAATTCAGTGAAAAATATGTTCTTTCAACTGTTACTTCCACTAAAAAGGTCTAGCACAAAGCACATAGTAATTTGTAGGAACAGCAGGATACATTCTACTTGAGTTTATAACAAAAGCCTTGCTTGAAGGTCAAGGCAACAAATAATTATCAATTCCAGTAAAGTGAAATTTTCAAATTTCAAAATTATTTCAAAATTTAATTAAAAATTGTAAAAACTTTAGAAATTATTTTTTTCTAGATCTCTTCTCAAATTAAACTTTTAATTGAAAAAGCCTAGTACATCACATTATTTTCTAAAACGTTTGAAATTATAGTTAAAAGGACAAGTAAAACTCTAAAAATTAATGAAAATCAAAATGTGAGTTGTTTAAAGCTCATAAAAATGCTACATAACTATAAAATCTTGACACTCATCTTGTAGAGGGAACAAAATATAAAATCTTGATATCAATATAGAAATGCATTAAAGGATATTACTATGTGATTTTAATATAGATATACAATTTGAGCATGCTGAAAAAGGAACCGTTTTTCTGGCTGGTTATTTTCATTTTTTGAAATAATTACCAAAAAACAAATATTCTGCTTGTGATCAGGCTCAATAAATATCAATGAATAATATCCTTGACTTTGTCTCAGTTATTACTCATTGCTATCCACCTACAGTCTTACTACAAGGCCAAAGTAACGTCAAAGTACATACTATAAGCTAGTTCTCTATGAACACTTGATCTACACATACTTCAGAGGATAAGCTTTTATCGCTACTAATCCTCTACATTATAAAGAATCAAGAAAGAGTGGTTTAAGGTTAATCCTTTATACAGATTGTATGCATAGTACCATATACTAGTTCAATTAACATGATAATATTTAATATTCATAATTAAGGTAAGTCCCAGAAATGTTTCAGTGGCAGTTTGGGCCCATTGGGTGGTGAATAGCTAAACAAGAAATTTAATTTTATATAATTTATACAAACAAGAAAGATATATTTTGTGATTAACATTCAAAAGTTGAACATAGATTAAATAAACATAAACTATTATATAAACTATAACTATAATTATATTTAAAACATTATATTTTACTTCAAAGAAGATTTCTCAGTGTTTTTAAATTAATGTAAAGAACTAAAAAATGAAAAATAATGTTTACTTGAAATTAGAAACATTCAAGAAGTTAAAATAATTTTGTCAGATGTATAAACTCTGTAAGAACCTTTGCTACTGATTCAACATTCCACACTATATATTATTTTTTCGAAAAAGAAAATACAATTCTAATCCTTAGTTATCAAAGATTTAGCTAATCCAATCTGAGTGCTTCTAAATGATTTAAAGGAACTGTCAAAGAATCGAACCCCAGGGCAAAGAATCACACACACAAGGCAAGCTGTCACAAATTGGATTTTGCATTTTTTTTGCTTGATTAGCTTATAGGAAAACAAGACTTATTGAATATCCTAGTAAAGTTAACTCAACATTTTTTACGGTGTTACTAATTTCATTACATATAATTTGTATCAAACACCGACAAAGCCTATACTAGTTTACTCGCTAGTTTCTATTTTTTACGGTGTTGCAAATTTCATTCTATTACCTATCCTTTATATCAAACAATGATGCAGCCTATACTAGTTTACTTGCTAGTTTCTATTTTTTACGGTGTTGCAAATTTCATTCTATTACCTATCCTTTATATCAAACAATGATGCAGCCTATACTAGTTTACTTGCTAGTTTCTATTTTTTACGGTGTTGCAAATTTCATTCTATTACCTATCCTTTATATCAAACACTGATGCAGCCTATACTAGTTTGCTCGCTAGTTTCTATTTTTTACGGTGTTGAAAATTTCCTTCTATTACCTATCCTTTATATCAAACAATGATGCAGCCTATACTAGTTTACTCTCTATACTAGTTTCTATGAATATCCTAGTATTTTAGTTAAGTACCACATTTCAAAGCTTAGATGTTATTTGTTTACTTTTATACATTAGAAGAAGCTGTGATTGTTGTTAGAATTTTTGAAAAAAGTAATACAATAACAAGTTAAGAGGAAACTCTATTCTTTATGAAAGCACTGTTGTTTTTTAAACATTAAAAAGTAACATCATTTATATAAACAAACCAATTAGAGCAAATGGAATCTTGGGAAAAAACCTTTTAATTTTAAAGTTTGACTTATTGCAATTTAAAAGATTTTGCATATTAATAAATGAAAGGATGGATAAATGAATGAAAAATAAATGAATGGATAAATAAATGAATGAATGGATGAATAAATGGATGAATAAATAAATGAATGAATGGATGAATAAATAAATGAATGAATGGATGAATAAATAAATGAATGGATGGATGGATGGATGAATAAATAAATAAATGAATGAATGGATTAATAAATAAATGAATGGATGGATGGATGAATAAATAAATGAATGGATAGGATGGACGGATGGATGAATAAATAAATGAATGGATGAATAAATAAATAAATGAATGAATGGATGAATAAATAAATAAATGAATGGATGAAAAAATAAATAAATAAATGAATGGATGAATAAATAAATAAATGAATGGATGAATAAATAAATAAATGAATGGATGAATGGATGAATGGATGAATAAATAAATAAATGAATGGATGAATAAATAAATAAATGAATGGATGAATAAATAAATAAATGAATGGATGGATGAATAAATAAATAAATAAATGAATGGATGGATGGATGAATAAATAAATGAATGGATGAATAAATATTAAATAAATAAATGAAAAAATATATGGATGAATAAAGGAATGGACGACTTAATGAATGGATGAATAAATGAATGAATGAATAAATAGAAGAACAAACAAACAAAGAGTGAGCATATGAACAAAACAAATGAAAAAATTAATGAATAAACAAACAAAAAAGACAATTGAATGAACAAACAAATAAACGAATAACAAAATGAACAAACTAACTTAGGAAAAAATTACAACTTACAAAATGTTAAATCAAACTATGAACAAGAAATTATATATGCACATTGTTCTAATTCATACTGGATTCAAGTATAAAAAATCTACAGTAAAAATTAAAAACATAACATTTCTGGTGTTTTCGATTTATCACTTTTATAGCCCTCTTTAAAATATTTAATTGCCCTATGCATAGGCACACATGGTTAGTGTTTAATTAGTTATTAATTTGTACATATAGATATCATGTATCAGTTGCAGTTTGAGCGTACAAGTGATAGTACTGTACTAGTCTTATAATAGTTATCATAATTTTCTTATTTTGGTATTATCATTGCAATAAAAATCAAAGCAAAATATGAAAGGAAATGTTCAAAACTAGACTCATTCAAATTGGACATGACCCAGCAGGCAGTGAATTCAGTTATGTAAACAAAGCTACATTAGGACAATAGAGTACAAATACAGTATGTAATGTTAGGAAAATAACTTTTCAAATCCAATAGCAACATTTTAAACCATATCTTTTGATTGCAATAATCTCAAAGTTTTGTACTACCCATTTTTAATTCAAATATAAGGTTAGAAACACATTTCAAAATATTATTTTGGTTGCCACTTACACTTACTATTGTTTCTTTATTACACTTCACTTCACAACTAAACAAAACACATTAGTTTTATATAAACATGTCAGATTTAAATTTGCAAGGGTTTGGATATCAATCTAAATATATACACTAATTTCAAAAGGTTCAGATTATAAATCTGGCATTTTCTGTTACAGCTGCTGCTATATTATCTAGATAACCATAACAAGCCGCAGCCAACTAAGTTTCTAAAACTGCAGGGTTCCCAGTTGCTACGGATGAGGTCTTAATCTCATAATCAGTGGTGAGGTGATGATGTTTGGCTTTTGTTTAAAGTGTTTTGGACAATACCACAAATGTCAAAAATGCCGAATTTATTCCGTACTCCCGCGAACTTGAGCTCTGTTCGTATAAAACATCGCAAATAAAGGCAGTGTCTCGAAATTCTTTCTCAGAACAACGAAGTTTGATTGTGAAACATATAGGCTAAAACCTTTGCAATACATAGCACTGAAAGTCTCTGACAGAAGTCTGTACTATACAGGTGTATTTCGTTTATGCCTGAGCGCTTCAGTAAAATATATTTCCCTAGCTTAAGACCATTTATCATAGAAGTCCACGGTGTATTCGATGTATGCCTGAGCGCTTCAGTAAAATATATTTCCCTAGCTTAGGACCATATATTTATCGTAGAAGTCCACGGTGTATTTCATATATGCCTGAGCGCTTCAGTAAAATATATTTCCCTAGCTTAAGACCATATATTTATCGTAGAAGTCCACGGTGTATTCGATGTATGCCTGAGCGCTTCAGTAAAATATATTTCCCTAGCTTAAGACCATATATTTATCGTAGAAGTCCACGGTGTATTCGATGTATGCCTGAGCGCTTCAGTAAAATATATTTCCCTAGCTTAAGACCATATATTTATCGCAGAAGTCCACGGTGTATTCACTATATGCCTGAGCACTTCAGTAAAATATATTTCCCTAGCTTAAGACCTTATATTTATCGTAGAAGTCCACGGTGTATTCGATGTATGCCTGAGCGCTTCAGTAAAATATATTTCCCTAGCTTAAAACCATATATTTATCGTAGAAGTACACAGTGTATTTCATATATGCCTCAGCGCTTCAGTAAAATATGTTTCCCTAGCTTAAGACCATTTATCGTAGTACAACGGTGTATTCGATGTATGCCTGCGCGCTTCTGTGAAATATATTTCACTAGCTGGACCATCCAGCACAGACGTCCACGGTGTATTTCATATATGCCTGAGCGCTTCGGTGAAATATATTTCACAAGCTCGATCCAGCGCAGAAGTCCACGGTGTATTTCATGTATGCCTGAGCACTTCGATGAAATATTATTACATTTGTAAAGTGTAGTAGCTTTTTAGTTTCAATAACTTCATCCTCTGTTTATACGTATACTTTTATCACAGTCCGCCGCGCTATGTACCCCATGTGCAATTTACGAATCATGCTTTCAAAAATAATGTTTTTTAACAATCTAGAAGAATACTATAACTGAATGATTCAACTACACTCTCCGTTATAAAACACGCTTTACGATCTCAGGTGAGTAACATGTATAATGTTAATCCTGACACTAAACCAAAACTGATGACAAACATGTACATTTGGACTCCCACAGATGCGGTAAGTAAAACGTACCGCATCTGTGGGGGGTAATTCGGTAACTAAGATGCTGCGGCTTGTAATGTTTCAAATGAATAGATTACAGTTGAGTGGTCTTTTAATTAATTCCTTTCCCACTACATTACAAAAGTCAAGATAGCGTTCTTGCAATTAGGTGTATCTACATATAGTAAGAAAGAAAAGTATTATGAGAGTAGGTAAGAAAGAAATATATGATAAAATAAATTTGAGTTTTGACTACTATTATTAGATTAATAAGAAAATCAAATCAAAATTCCAGATTTCCTTGTGTCTACTACTAACTTAAGGTAAAATAAAAATATTTGTAAAAACTTTAATTTCCTTCTGACAATCTAGAAAAGAAAACCACAATTTGACATCATTGATTTTGAGATAAATAAAGATATTTAAGCTACAAGGATTTGATAAATTTTGCTATAATTAAATGTATAAATTAAATTTGCCCAAAATAACTGAAGTGGTACTTGCTTGACGTAAAAACTTTACAGTGATTTATCTATTTTTTAAACTGTTAAAACAATGAATTAGTCTAGTAAAAGATAACTAAAGACTCTTTTAGAACACTTGATCATCTAGTCAAAAATATGGCTGTAGAAATATGTTGAAGAAAACACTTATTAGGTTTTATTTATCATTTAAAATTAATTGTAGGTAGATGTTATAAATAATCTTAGATTTTGGCAATTTTGCCGTGCAGGAAAATTATTTTCAAAATCCCCCCCCCCTCTCCCAATTATAACTACAGTTATATATTTGTTCAAAATTAAAATTCTCAAAATTTGCTTTAAAATATTTCCCTTTTTTGCAAATTCACACATTATACCCAAACTCAATTTCATCCAAATTGAAACGAACACCTGTGGAGCTTGGGGCGAGTCTTGTAAATTACAAACAGCTAAGACATAACACTGTGTTGCTGAAACACGACAATAATATGGTTGTAAAAGGTCACGAGATGTCCGCGAAAACAACACTGATGAACAAAAGACCAAACCAAAATATTTAATATATAAGGCTTTGTTTGGGTTTGTGCACAAGAAGATGGCATGGCCAGCAGGTTTTGAACAAAAAAATAGCCATTCAATAAAGTATTTTTGCCGGGTTTTTTTCCTCATTTATAAATTTTTGAAATATTTTGAATGAATATTAATAAAAACACTTATTGAATTCAACTTTTGTACAATATGAAGAGTTATGCAGATCTCAAATAGTGTTCACCTCTAGGCTTTGGCCTAATTGCAAATTAGTTTGATGTGTTGATGATTAATAATAATAACAATAATAATAATAATAATAATAATAATAATAATAATAATAATAATAATAATAATAATAATAATAATAATAATAATAATAATAATAATAATAATAATAATTATAATAATAATAATAATAATTATAATAATAATAATAATAATAATAATAATAATAATAATAATAATAATAATAAGACACGACAAAGTTGCAAGTACCATACATTGGCATCTATGTAGAAAACACAACATACAATGCACAGCAGAGAATTGGTGGGATCACAACCCCGAGAAAGTAGTAGAAAACGAAAACACCAAGATTCTATGGGACTTCAATATATACACAAGTTTGTGCACAAGAAGATGGCATGGCCAGCAGGTTTTGAACAAAAAAATAGCCATTCAATAAAGTATTTTTGCCGGGTTTTTTTCCTCATTTATAAATTTTTGAAATATTTTGAATGAATATTAATAAAAACACTTATTGAATTCAACTTTTGTACAATATGAAGAGTTATGCAGATCTCAAATAGTGTTCACCTCTAGGCTTTGGCCTAATTGCAAATTAGTTTGATGTGTTGATGATTAATAATAATAACAATAATAATAATAATAATAATAATAATAATAATAATAATAATAATAATAATAATAATAATAATAATAATAATAATAATAATAATAATAATAATAATAATAATAATTATAATAATAATAATAATAATTATAATAATAATAATAATAATAATAATAATAATAATAATAATAATAATAATAAGACACGACAAAGTTGCAAGTACCATACATTGGCATCTATGTAGAAAACACAACATACAATGCACAGCAGAGAATTGGTGGGATCACAACCCCGAGAAAGTAGTAGAAAACGAAAACACCAAGATTCTATGGGACTTCAATATATACACTGACAAGAAAATTGAAGCAAGAAGACCGGACATTGTAGTCATTGATAAGAACAAGAAGAAGGTGGAGCTGATTGACATCTCAGTACCTAAAGACTGTAGGATTGATGTGAAGGAGAGGGAAAAGATAGAAAAATACCAAGACCTAAGAATAGAACTTGAAAGGCTGTGGGAGATGAAAACCATAGTAGTACCAATAGTAATAGGATCGCTAGGAACCATATCGAAAAACTTTAAAGACCATATTCAAAGACTTGAACTTAATAACATAAGCGTTTTAGATTTACAAAAATCTGTTCTTTTAGGCACGGCACATATATTAAGAAAGGTGCTTCAGCTCTCAGGAGCCGGGTAGGATCCCGAGCTGAAGCTACAATCATTGCCAAAATGTGTTGGCACGATCACATTTCGGACACTTTTTTGTGGGTCTATCATTTTTTTCATTTATGAGGATAAGTTTGTCTACCCCCCTCCCCCAATACAATGTTGCTGTTTTTCATGAAAGAGTTCAAGAGTTGGAAATGTTTCCCGCGATTGACAAGGTTTATATACCCCTCCAGCAACATTGACAGGGGGAGGGGGGGGTATTACAGATATAGGAACATAACAAAATCAACAATCGTGCCAACAGTTTTGTCAATGATTGTCTGAGACACATATGACTTAAAACGCCATTGACATTGTTGTGGAAATGATATGAAATTTTCAGGACACAAAGTACATAGTGTACCGATTTGAACAGTAGCAATTTTTTTTCCAGAAAGAAGTTAATACTATCATGTGACGTCACTTTTGTTTAAAGTGCTTTAAATGAATGTAAAATTTACATGACAAGACACTTATATGCTCTATATTCGATAACACCCGTGTTCAAAATAAATGTTCTAAGGTAATAAGCAGTCCTTAACACATATATGCTTCGTAGTTGATATATTTATACTATAGCTCGCGCAAAATTGGATAACCATAGTAACGCCCAAAAATGCACGCGCTTAAGGCGTACGCAACAATACACGTCATTGTGAAGATATCAACGTTTGGAGAGGGTGAAAATGGTCTTCAAAGGCAAGATTAATGCCTATAAATGTGCCAGAGCGTATGTTCTGTTTAGAAAAAACACATACTCTCTTTCGGAAATAGCAGAGATGTGTTCTATATCAAAAAGCAGTGTAAGAAGAATTGGTTTAAACAAAATGAAGCGGAATTCAAAACAACCCGACAAGAAAAGTAAGTTGGGAAGAAAGACTAACTTAACTGACAGAGAAAGAAGAATTCTATCCAGGGGAATCAAAAGGATCAGGAAAGAGGACGTAAATTTTACAGTGAAATCTTTAATAGAGTATTGCGGGCTTTCGCAGCGGAAAACAAGCTACCGGACTTACCTCAGAGAAATACAAAGATTAGGGTACAAGAGTTTACAGACAAGAAGAAAGGGACTAATCAGTGAATCTGACAGAAAAAAAAGACTTAAATTTGCAAAAGACAATGTTAAAACATTGAAAACTACACCAAACTATTGGACGGAGGACATGGTATTTTATCTTGACGGAGTTTCTTTTATTCATAAGTACAATCCGAAAGCAAATGCAATGAGTCCTAAAGGGAGGGTTTGGAGAAAAAGAAATGAGGGATTACAAATAACATCTAAGGGTTCGAAGAGTCTAGCAGGAGGAAGAAGGCTCCACCTTTTGGTTCTTATTAGTTATAGACAAGGTGCTATTTTTATTGAACAATACCACAAAATGGATGGCGAGTATTTCGCTGACTTTATTACTAGAAATTTTGAAAACATTTTCAAAAAGTTTTCAAAAACCAAAGCCAGAAAATTTGTTATGGACAACGATCCTAGTCAAAATAGCTCATTAGCTAAAAAAGCACTAAAAAAATCAAAGGCTACAATGGTGTGTATTCCTGCAAGGTCTCCAGACCTAAATCCGATTGAAAATATTTTTAATTTAGTTAAAAGAAAAATAAATAATGATGCTATAGAGCAAAATATTCTTAAAGAGAATTTTGAAACTTTTAAAGAACGTGTTATTGATACTTTATATTCGTTTGATACAACTGTCATAGACAAAACTATTCAAAGCATTCCCAAACGACTTGAAGATATTATTAAATCCAAGGGATTAAGAACTAAATATTAGATTTACTACCTTGTATTAGTACATCCATTTTGCCTTTAAAGACCATTTTCACTCTCTTCACTGTCTTATGAAATTGATATTTTCACAATCACATTATTGTCACGTAATCAGTATTTATATAGTGTGCAGTGTCTTCTGTGCAGAACACGGTACTCCATTGTAAAATCGTAATGATTCACTAAGTGCAACAATAAAAAGAGCTTAGACCTTGATCAATGTTTTATTGATGTTTATTCTAACTATTTCCTACAGAAATTATATTCAAAAAGCCTAACATGCCCATTTTATCAACGGTACTCCACACAAAACTTGTATTAATTGTTTTGAACATGTCTTCATCTTTTTATAAGTGATTCAACGTGGAGTACCGTTGGTTTTGAGTTAAATACTACAATTTGAAATATAAACTAAACGTCAGACAATTAAAGAATATATACAAACCCTATTGTTGAAAAAATTGGAGGGATATTTGTTTAATTTGGGGAGTAATCTATTATTTAACAGTGGAGAACCGTTGCTATTTCACGGACAACTATATACAAGCGCACATGGTGTTGAATGACACATTACAGACGTCATGTCTATACAAACAATGTTTTCTTTAATGTATTATCTCTGTATAGAGATAATAAATATATTTATATCTATAGTATAAGTATAGATATATATATCTATGTAGTATAGATATCTATGTAGTATAGTATAGATATATATTATGCTCTTCTTTAGCGACTATAAACTGTACAATACGCGATGTCGTTGATGTACCCCATGCATTACGAACAATATTTGCAAACGATTCACGAGAATGGACTTTTTCGGGATCTGCTCGACTGTATGTAACTAAATAGACCAAACGTTGCGAACGATTCGGCATTAACTCTGCCATGATCACAATGTGAACTTCAAATAGACGTTTTCTGCTCAGTTGTTGTATAATGTTCTTTATGTATAACGCTTTGAAGTATGAGATTTATTTTACAAATGCACAACTTTTATAATGTACCAAACCAGTGACGTGCATCTTTTGCAATATGTGACGTTTGCGCTATTACGTACAAAATGTAGCAATTTTGAGGCGCGTCAATTATAGCATATACGTCAAAAGTAACTTCACATTCGTAGGTATTTACATAAGATGTAGTTGATAAGAAAATCATTGTTTAAAGAGAACGTGGTTATTATTGGATTAACTGTGAAGGTGATGATATCTTTTCTGATAATTACTTCATTCTATTAAGTTAGAGACCTTTTAAAATATTTTTTTGGTGTATCCCCTTGTTACGTTGGCATAATTTCGCACTTAAATATAAGGGTTGCTACGGCAAAATGACATTTCCACTAGTTTTCATATCGTTAGGGGTCGGATATACACATATTACATATCAATCTTTTCCTTTCGAGGCATAGCTTGTAATTAGGAACGCTTCTGACCTCTTACTCGTTTATTTTTAATGAAATTCCACAATATGTCCCTCAGACAATCATTGCCAAAATGTGTTGGCACGATCACATTTCGGACACTTTTTTGTGGGTCTATCATTTTTTTCATTTATGAGGATAAGTTTGTCTACCCCCCTCCCCCAATACAATGTTGCTGTTTTTCATGAAAGAGTTCAAGAGTTGGAAATGTTTCCCGCGATTGACAAGGTTTATATACCCCTCCAGCAACATTGACAGGGGGAGGGGGGGGTATTACAGATATAGGAACATAACAAAATCAACAATCGTGCCAACAGTTTTGTCAATGATTGTAGATCTATACCAGTAAAAATTGTAAAAAAGGATTATTTTACTGTGAAATAAAGAAATAATAATAATAATAATAATAATAATTTCTGTTTAAGAGACAGCCTGAGTGGAGTTGGAACTCCCACCCAGGCGTAGAAACATCACTGTCTCGGCCCCAAGACATGGGGCTTAGAGACAGAGGACTTTTTGCAAAATAAGAGTGGTCCCAATCACTGCAGACGTCTGCATACTACCCAGCACATCTGGGATACCAAGTTGTTTTATGTATCCCTCTAACCGATTTGAAACAACGCCCAAACTCCCAACAACTAATGGCACTATCTTTTTTGACACCCGGTGCAACTTTCTTATCTCCTATGCCAACCGAGCATATTTGTTCAGCTTTTCCCTCTCCTTCACTTCAACATTCTTGTCCCAAGGCACCAAGAAATCAACAAAGATCCATTCTCAAGTCGCACGATTCAACACAGTAACATCTGGTCGATTATGTTCCAGTCTCTGTGTTGTCTCAACGCTCCTATCCCACCAAATTTCAACATTTCCATCTCCTGAAACCCGAACCTCATCCGGCACCTCCTTATACCAAACATCTGCCCGATAATAATAATAATAATAATAATAATAATAATAATAATAATAATAATAATAATAAAAATAATAATAATAATAATAATAATAATAATAATAATAATAAAAATAATAATAAAAATAATAATAATAATAATAATAATAATAATAATAATAATAATAATAATAATAATAATAATAATAATAATAATAATAATAATAATAATAATAATAATAATAATAATAACAATAAGACATTCGGAAGACAACTCAACATAGATATAGATTACAACAGAGCAGAAAGCAAGACCACCATCAGAACAAAAGACACGACTCATGAAGTAAACAAACATCAACCCAAACATCTCAAGCCAATACTAAAGAAGGAAATTGAAAGAAAACTAGAAGAAGAAGTAAAACAACAACAGCCAAACAATATAGCAAAGATTTGGCCTAACATCCCAAATGTAGTTTATAGCATACATACAAGCATAGTCCAACAGTTAGTCACAACAAAAGTTTACAATGCAAAAAAAGTTCAAGCAGGAGGTGGAGATTTGTTGTGCAGCTTTTGCCATAACAACCAAGAAACAGTACCACATATAATGTGCAGCTGTTATGCCATCGCACAAACGTTGTACACAGCACGTCATGATCGCATGCTACGCCCAGCCTACTACGCGATTCTAAAGACCCTTGGAATCAACAACAATAAGGAGAACCAAACAACCCCTTAGCACAAAGAGCAACAGCCAAAATGTTGTGTTGAAACCAAAGAAGTTAAAGTACTATGGAACATCCCCTTACACCTAGACGTTGTTCCTAAGGACGGTGCAAATAAACCAGATATCTCTATCTGTAAAAGGAAGGAATGCAAATGGCTTATATTTGAAGGAACAGTGTGTAACATCGGAAAGATTCAAGAAAGAGATAAAATGAAAACAGAGAAATATGCTGATTTAAGAGCTAGCTTAAAGAGACTGTACCCTGATTACCATGTTACTCAAGTCAACTTAGTCTTTGATTTCCTATCAGGGTATCATAAAGATCTAGTAAATAAGCTTAATAATGTAGGAATACCGGACAGCATGAATGTTATTAGGAAATGTCAGAAATGGATAATAGGACAGAACTGTGAAATTGTTAAAGCACTTTACAAGCATAAATGATCAGATGTCAGTCTATTTAAAATTACTAGGGAATTGCTTAGAATTCATTCCGCAGTTTCACTAAGAGATACACTTGTAAACAAGTCAAAGTTAAAATAAACAAAATAAACAAAATAATAATAATAATAATAATAATAATAATAATAATAATAATAATAATAATAATAATAATAATAATAATAATAAAGTTTATTTATATAGCACTAAATCCATGATTAGTATATGCCAAGTACTATTAATCATAATTTTATCGTCCTAATTCTAATATGCAGTTTTGAATCCATCAATTATTTATGACATCTTATGAACCAGCATTGCAACAATAGTTGTGAATATTCATTAGTAACATGGTGTGGGAAATTATTAATGAGATTGCTATTTATGAAGTCTTCATTAGGTGATTAATAAAAGATTATTTACATTGCCATAGCATGGAATCTTATTTTTTGAAGTCAAATAATCATAAATTATACAAAAGTACAAGAACGTTGTCCTGACTTGTGTGCTTTAGTGGGGAAAGAATTAATTAAAAGATAAAAGAAGATTGCTCAAGCTGAACTCTTTCCTTTGTTATTCCTGTCTTACTAAATTACAAATTTTCCTTTTCATGTGACAGCATTGTTGAAATTAATTGTATGCATCTTCAGAAATATAAAGTTGATAGAATTATGCCAAAAAAGTTCAAAACTATATATTATTAAATTTTCATATAGTATGTTGACTATATATTAATTAGAGTATTAATTTACTATAAAAAGCGTATGTTCATATCAATGGTAACAAATAGGTAAGTAAACTAAGCCATTCAGTACAAATATTTATTCTTTCTGAATTGAATAAAATGAAATGCAACAAAAATGACAAAAAGGAATGATGAAATAAGAACAATAAAAATGGCAATAAAAATGAAGGAAATAATAAGAAAAGAAATGAGAAACAAAAAATGAAATTCTAACAACTAATAAAATGAAAATAAAATAAATTTTATGATATAAAATATAAGTATTATCAATAATCAAAAAGGGTGTTTTCCTAATGAAATTAACAAACAAAGCAAAAAATAAAACAGAAAATATAGATAACATAAGTTACTAAAATAAAAAGCATGTATAATTATAATTCATGAATTTCTCAATAATAACATGCTGAGAGATCTAACATCTGTCTACAATATCAATCAATTTACCAAAAGGTTCATACATACATGTGCTAGGCAAAGCTAATCAACATCAGATAAAACAAGCCAATATAAAAGGCTTGTATAGATGTCACATAAAATACAGCAACTTTTTTATCTACTGGATGATGATTTTATCTTTTAATTAATGTCATCAGCAATGTTTGTCAGCACATTGCTGTTAGCATAATAAATTATCTACAGATGAAAGTCTTCTTTTGCTGATTGGGTTAATTATATTTCATTAGATAAAACTTATCAGACTATCATTATTGTTATCACTATGAAAATGTAATCACTCTTTGTGGCAACACAATTATTGCATGATCACAATCATCATCATCATAAACATAATAATCTTCATTGGCAGCATACTTATTTCACTATCATCATCATTAACATCATAATTATCTTCATTGGAAACATACTTATTGCACTATCATCATCATTAACATCATAATTATCTTCATTGGCAACATACTTATTGCACTCATCATCATCATCATCACTATCATTATGATCATCATCAACATCATAATCCCTTTATTGGCAACATAATTATTGCATGATCACTATCATCATCATCATCATCAACATAATTGGCAATCTACTTATTGCACTCATCATCATAATTACCATCACCATCATCATCATCATCACCATTCTCAACATGACAACATGATTAGGATGACGGTGATGATAATGATGATGATGATAGTGATAGTGATAATGAAATAATTGTTCGTCCCCATTACCAATTTTATTATCATAAATCTTATCAATGTCACAATCATTATATTCACTATTATCATCATTACTACTAGTAAGATTCATCTAAGGTTTTAGACTAGTCCAACTAATTCCAATCCAACTCATTTAACATTTTTTTATAAAACCAAAATAAACTACTATACTATAAGCAATCGTTTGAAGATATCAAAGCCAGGTGGTTTTAAGGAGTCTAGTTTTCAATGTCATGAATGCTATTATCTCTACTGGTAATGACACTGTGGTTGAAGCCACACAATAAAATCATTCACCAAAACACTTAAGTTGTTTTTAATTACTCTCAATGATTTATTAATTATTATGACTGCCACTGCTTGGCACACATCAACAAAACATAGTGATATTGAGACTGGTTATGATTAATTAAATAACAAATATTGTCTTTCATATCAATCATACTAACTAACTAATATATATGGAAACTAGCGAGTAAACTAGTATAGGCTGCATCAGTGTTTGATATAAACGATAGGTAATAGAATGAAATTTGTAACACATTAAAAAATGTCAACTTAACTTAACTAAGGTTTCAAATTTTAGACCTCCATCAGAGTAAAAGCTTGAAACGTCAGTAAAGTTAAGTTAACATTTTTTACAGTATATCAAATTTCATTCTACTTTTTAAGCTGTCTTCCCTATATAGGAGTACTTGTTTTGATGTATATTTGCTATATTCCAATATAAAATGATTGCAAATTCTATACAATATTTACCAATATATTCAAGTTCTCTGTTTGTAAAGTGTACTCCATGGTGGTCACTAATAAAGTGCAACTACAAATGTAGTTAAGAATGTAGTTAAGAATTTGTCATGAATGTAAACCACATGGCTGCAAAGTGCGTCTTGGTGGTCAGTACACATAACCAATATTGGTTAAATTCAGTCTAACTCTTTTACTCCGATGAAGGGCTAAAGCTTGAAACGTCGGTAAAGTTAAGTCAACATTTTTTACGGTGTTACAAATTTCATTCTATTACCTATCGTTTATATCAAACACCGACGTAGCCTATACTAGTTTACTCGCTAGTTTCTATTTCTATTTTTTTTTACGGTGTTACAAATTTCATTATATTACCTATCATTTATATCAAACACCAATGCAGTCTATACTAGTTTACTTGCTAGTTTCCATCAATATTGAAAGGAGCATTGGCAAAATTGTGAAATGCTCTATATAAGTACCACATTAGAATTCATAGTTCATCATTAAAGTGAGACAACTTGAACTGTGAACACTTTGAGTTTTTTGTTACTTTTTTTAGCCCACATCCCATCTAATGGATTAGAAATAAGATCTATAATGAATGCCTAGTGTATCTAATTGAGCTCAATGCTTGATTGTTTTATGAGTTTTTGAAGCAGTAGAAGGTTCAGGAAATAATAGGATTAATAACATGAAAAAAGTCAAGTGTTCACGAGTACCTTCACTGTAATATAAACTATCCTTTTAATATCAATAAAAAAATATATTGTGTGTTTGTTTCTACCTTTTAGTTGAATACATACACTTTTACCGGATGATACATTTATTATGTGAAGAACATACTTTGTTTTTGTATAATGCTTTCTTCTTTGCCACAAACAAACTATTTGAAAAATGTTTTAGCTATTCACAGACCTTCTTATGGAAGGGCCTTCCAATTTAATTAAGAATGGCCAATTCCCTAAGGGCCTTCAAATTTGTTTGCAAAAATATTTCAGTCTACATATTTGTAGGACTAACTTTCAAACAGCCCTTATGTGAAGCAGTTATTTTAACTTGTTTTTCTACTTTAAATATTTTGTAACTAGTTAAATTATTGTATTCCATTTATATTTATGTTGAGCGAGTAAACTAGCATCTTCTTATAATCATCTTCGATATTAAATGAGGCGTTCCTTTTTAATATATATATATTATTATTATTATGTACTTTGTGCTGATCAGACAGCCGTGTATAAATAAAATAATCTATATCTATCTACAGTTATATGCTACACTACCTTGTGCTGTCAATCATTCTATGTTAGTTGTTTCAACTTGATAGTAATTATGATTATGTTTTGACTAGCCTCAAGTACAATTGTTGACAAAAGCTTGCATTGGAAATACCGGCACTATATCAACAAATAACCATAAAAAGAAATTTTGATAAAGATATGAATGCAAACATACTAGGAATATCTTTTGTAATCAAATTACGTAGAGAATCTATATCAACAATGATCATTAGATAAAGGAACTTTCAAAAAAGGAAATGATTTGCATGAATTGTGTGTATATTACAGAAACTATATCAAAAATAATATAACCATTATAAAACAATAATAATTTGTTGATGTACAATTTTTATACCAGGAATTGTAATGGAATTATCTTTAAAAAATTTATTACTGGAATAATTCATGAGAAATTGACAAAAGAAATCATAGCCGTGAATTCCAAGAAGGTTGCATTACTGTCTCACAGTGATATTAAATACAAAATTGTCATGATCTACATAAGTTTTAACTTGAATTTTTTAGTACTGTACAATATCCGCATCCAATCTGTATGAGATACACAACGGCTCGTCTTCGTCTTGCCATTGTACATCCCGCTGTACAGATCAACCGCTGATATCATATATAAATTACTGATACATCAGTGCTCTTCGATGACATGGACAATCTTCTCTGGAAATTTGTTGAGCATAATCACAGTAAACTATGGCACAATTGTATAATGTCAATAAAATTGTATAATATTCACTGATGACCTTCGCACAAGACATATGTTGCTATGGTACCCAAATGTTGTGTCCAATCATAAACTACAAAAATTGTACTCATTATGATCATTATCATGGCATTTATCATCATAATCATGATTAATATTTAACTCATACAATTTGCTCAGAGTAAAAATCTCTCACATGATGGTAACGAAAATATAATTATGCAAAGGACAGTAACGATATACTGTTCTAGAAAATGCTTTGCAATTAAGACACCATCAGCTGTATTAACTCAATGTGATAAAGTTTTTATTGCTGATAATAGTGGTTGCTGTAGCAATAGGAAAACTGGACATATTTTCACTACAATATGTGCACTCTGAAACCAACACAAAATGTTCTGTTCTCACTCGCAATTAACTTACTATTCAAATCTCAAAATGCTGTTCACAAATGTACACTACGTCGGTTTCAGTGTCGTTGCTAAGCCACTATAGGCAAATCTATGCGGTTTCTTTCAAGCTAAGATTAACAATCATTTCAATAGTATGTCGGCAAATCTTGTGCAATATGAGAAAGAAGTTTTATAGGCTATTTGACTGATTCAAGTGTCAAACATCAAGACTTTCAACATTTTTATTAATGCTAAGAAAATATTGTGGCCACCCAGCGCAATATTAAATCTTGAGCTATTTTGATTAACAAAAGGAATATTCTCGAGGTCCCTGATGGTATTATTATAGGATCTTGAAGCTGAAAATTGTCGTATTTTTTGAAAGCGGGAACGTTGCATCCTGTCAGCTCCTAAGTCGTTCTCTAAGAAATCGAAGATTATTTGTAATTTTACCTCCGTTTCGGCGTCTTTAACTTATTAAATATCTTATTTCCCTTAATTAACAGGCAGAACATTCGAATAAACTCAATTTAGCGAATTTTTAAGACAAGACTTTGACATACTAAGAATTGACGGCGGTGACTGCCATGAAAGCTAAACGAACAGCCGCAAAAACCTTCAATATTTCCACCCAAAACACATCAAAATCTTACACTTACCTCACAGAAGGAGAGAAAAGATGATACTTCTGCTTCTTCTTAGCTGAAAGTGGCATGGTAAACGGAATTTTGCTTGCAAAATCAACCATTTCACTCCGAGTTACTGAATTTCCCCCGCGATGGCCGCCATTTTGCCTTGGAAACGGCTTCAAAGTGACGTCGCGCGTACTTGAACGCTGATTGGTCAGAACGCGCTTTTGCCGCGAAATCCAAAATTGCGCGAAAGAGGCAACCCGTGTCCAGAAGTTTTGTTTACATTTTTCCATATGACTGAGGGCAAAGGGGAGGCGATTACGCATGTAAATTGCTGCTTCACAAAAACAAAACAAAAGACGCACGAATACACTCGTCTCTCTTTAATACTTTACAGTTTTTTATTCAGCTTTTTCGACAAGCTTATTTAGTTAAATTATCGAGGGTTTTTTTCGATAATTTTACGATCGTGGAAGATTATTTAGGCACCGAAACCTCTGCAAAAAGATAATATATGTAAAAATATACAATACCTAGGAGGTTGAGGTTACACACAACTAATACTGCCTAAAACTTTTCGGAATCCTTTACGTAATAAATAAATGCATGAATTGGTGTGTGCTAGTATTTACAGTAACCAAATATGAGTAAGTTTGCATCGTAAAAACCGTTCCCTTTCGATTAGTTATTAGTAGAAATCATCCTCTTCAATCGAGGCAATATCTAGTTCTAGTCCATAGTCTAAGTTACAAACTCCAATGTCTTTTATTTTGAGATCACGTCCTCTGCGCTTCTCTTCAGTTAGTGTAGTAATTATTGTCTTTTCTGTGGCCAGTTTGTCCGCTAAATCAAGCTGTTTTGTTGGGGACGACGTTGGTGTTATCATTATGCTCGAAGCTGTTGCATCCAAGGGAGACGAAACGATAGGCTTTAGAATAAAACTATCATGTTCTGTAAAATAAGGGGCTGGCTGTCCTTTAGGGTCGGTCTTGTTCTAGAAATCAGAAATTGTAAACATAGTGAGACGAAATGTACATTGTGCGATGCAAAGTGAAATGAATCATGTGATCGATTATTCGAAATATCACGCGAGTAAACTTACCGAATATTTCGGTATCCGTAGGCCTCGTCTTTTATCTCTGAATCGAAAGTAAGACGACTGCAACGAGAAAATATAAATATGTCAATGTTTTGAATGTTGAGCGTACACGCAAGAAAGATCTTTTGTTCGATGAATAATTTATTCAGCTTTGATTAGTATTTAGAGCACTCGAAGCCAGCAAATAAACGATGGGATTTAACATCTGGGAGTTAATATCTAGATAAAAACTAGGGAATTTTACAAACCTCTTCCATTTTGGCTAGATCCAAGGCAGGTCTCAGGTTATTAGATCTGTCGAAATCATCCTCTATTCTTCGCTTGACTCCGCACACTCGAGCCCGCTCGAAACACGGTTGAGACCGACTTCTTTTCAGTCTTGGACACTCATTGTCCATAGTTTCGACCTTACTGCACGCTGTGGTCTTTTTCCCTTTCGATGTATGAGTTTTTGCACACAGATTTTGGCTGAGCTCTGCAAAAGCTGACGCCGGCCGTGGTGTCGGTGAAGCCGGTGGAGTTGATATGGAGTTGACACACGTAGTTGGCAAGATTTGTGTCTCAGCTCTCCTAGCTTGAAGTAGTTTTTCTGGTGGCGAGGACATCGATCGTGGTCGACAAGATGCCTTTGAATAAACCTTGACTGTATGCCATACTTTAGAAGCTTTAGGTACCCAACAACTGAGAATATTCTCGTCCCCCGATTCCTCTTCTGGCACCGATATAGAGCGACATAATTTTTTGCTGGCGGGTGGCGTAGCCTTATAGTGTAAAGTAGATGAGTCGAAGAGTGTCCCTCGAGAATCCGATCCTCGTAAATTATGTGTAGGATAGCTTCTAGTTCTAAGATGTCCAGGACCAGTTCTACGATCGTGATGAATTCGTTGTCTGAAGTCTCCTTCTGAAACCAAAAGAGAAATGTGTTTAGGCCATGTGTTTAGTGCTCTTCTATTAATAGTGACCCCCATGATTTCAATGAGAACCTCGATTTGCCCAAAATTCGCCTGTAAATTAGCATAGATGCGATCAATCGAGAAATAGCAAGTAAGACAAATTGCCGTTACCTAGTAAGTCCCTTTGTAGTAAGAAGTCTTTACTATCGTCCGTGTTCGTGCCGACCTAAATGGGTCAAAAGAAACGACTATGAAATTGTACACTCTCGTACGAGTTTGTAAGGGTAATTGCTATCGGCAAAGAAAATAATCATTATCCAAGCAACGTTGTTTTGGTACCTTAAGAGGTTCGTTTGGGAGGTCTTCAAGCGATTGTTTCTTCAGCCTGTTTGTAATCACTGTCACCATACTTGTTCCGAGGCATGAAGACTTGATTTTTATGTTTTTCGATCCGAGTTGACAGGGTGACTGGCAGGCTCTTCACGATAGATCGGCGAAATTTGCCATGTAAAAGAATAAAACATACCGGAACTTAGCCATTACAACACAAAACTTGTCTCCCTATCTATATTAACTCGAAGTTTTCTGTTATAAATATTCTATCAGCTACGGTTTTGGTGTGTTTCTAGCTCGATCGTTTACCGACTTACCAGTTAGCTTGTTAGTTCTTGTCACCCAGCGAGCCGTAGTAAATGGTTCAGGTAGTGAAGAATATTTCAGCCCTAGATGCGAAAGAAAGACATCCAGTTACGAATAATACTCAACAAGACCTAGAGGTCATCAATGGCATCAATTTTGACAGCGTAGCAAGAATCGATAGAAACCATCGGTTCAGCAATCGGGGTTTAAGAAATAAAATTTACGCTCGAAATACCACGATGAAAAGTACCATATCGAAGGTGAAATTGACGTAGTTATTGATGTCATTGTAGTAAGCGAATTACCTATATAGGGCTCTCCCAGGCGTTAAACCACCATTGATCGGCAAGATTTGTTTAATCGACGTTTTTTCAGTCAGTTTCCTCCGAGTTTTTGAGTAAAATTCGACCAGAGTGCATCGCCGAGCAGATTTTCTAGCTTCTACTATATGCCGAACTGGTACTCACAACTGATAAATGACATTTGCTGAGAACACATTCACTAGCCAATCACAGAACGAGCGGATGCTAAACGAGCGTTCCGATTGGCCGAGGAGTAAAGTGACGTCCACACTTGTGCTATCAATGAAATGGACAAAAGTGTTGCATGCAAATCAACCTGATTCATTGCTGAAATTTGTCAAAAAGACTTTAATCAAGCGTCTATCTATAGAACATGCACTAAATGTCACTAGAACTTTGACATGATCTTTCATCTACACACCAGAGTAAGAAAACAACTTGACTGATATATTTGCTAAGGTTTGGCTACACTTCCTCAACTCAACAAAATCACACGATATTTTCACCAATTACTGCAATATTGTAAATTGCGAAAAAAAAAATCTCTTTCAAAAACGATTGTCATTTTGCATTTCCTTAAACGTAATAATTGAGGAAACAGTTTACCATTTAATCTTGATAATTTGTCACAATAGGACGATGTTAAATGATTCGAAGAGTTTCCTATATAGTAACAAAGACCAAAAGTGCGTACATAATCTATGTATTGATCGAGTTTTCCCAGGAAAAAGTGACCATTTTTATCGTGAAAAGATAAAACCATGAAAAGCTGTTTGCGTTTTTTCGTTGTTTTCATTCATGATTGATTGCTTCCAAAATTGAACAATAATCCACTTTAATTTGAAAATAAAATGTAATGAATAAAAATATCAACTGAGGTTAATGGAAATTGCATTTCATGTGTAAATTTTGGAATGTGAAATTCAACTGTGAGATCCCACAATATACAATTCTGAATAGGTCACTCAAAAAAGGGAAAAAATCGCTAAAGATTCGAATAAAAAATCACTAGTTGTGTATATTACAGCCATTTTCTTGACCACAACGATTATATGATATCTCAAAGCAATGAAAACTCTGACAGAAACAACTCATGAAAGATATAGTAATCTTCGTGGGGGCCTATTTGGTGTACACACCGTTCATATTGCAGTTGATAAGCCGGTAGTAAATCGAGGTCCTTACATAGGCCTTGCTAACCGAACTTGAAGGGAGAAGAGAGCTTTGTTTTATTTCAGTAACTGAAGTGGCGTTTGTTTCAACCATCCCCAAGAAGTGTAGTTTGAATGAATGAGAGCAAAATGATAAGTCAATCAACGATCAGCATATCAGTAGGCTCCAGTTGGTTTGTTTTCATAATAAAAGGATCCAAACTCACGTAACACACGAGAATGCATTAGTTCTAAGCTAACTTCGAACCATAAATACTTTTAAAAAAATATTAAAAATACGAAATAAAATGTAATTTCGAAATGAAAAAAATGGAAATTAGGACTAGTGTCGTATGTGTAATCATGAATGAGATAAGGAATTTCTAAGTAAACTTTACTTCATCAAATAATAGTAGAAGTCTAACAAAAAGAAATTAGTCATCCAGTTGCGAGAGTAAAAGTGTGAATTAATGAAAAAAATGTTAGTGGGAAATAGAAAAATAAATTCCCAGCAATAATAACTGACACAAGTAAAGTAAATTTTACACGATAAATAAATGGCAATGAGAATAAAAGAAATTTGGGAATAAAACTGAGAAAATAAGAACTAAACATTTAAAATCGACTCCGCGTTGCTCGTGGTCAGAGCCATTGTCGACTCGATAAGAAAATTTAGACAACTGCCGACTTTTGAACACGAACTAGTGTAAAGTTTTCAATATGAAAACAAAAATAAAATGAATTAATTTAGGTGGGCAAAAAATCGCAATTATATACTAATAATACGATATAATAATAAAAATGTTTAAGAAATAAACAGTACGAATATTCCAATATTCGACACTGATATATTCATAACTTTAGTGATTTATTTGACCAACTCCACTTCTTTACAACAAATACAAAATACACCCAATTGTAATTATCTTCGGTAAGAATTTTCCTGAGTCTTTGTGGCTTTGAAGAAATAACGTTAACACTCCATTGTGTTTAGAAATTATCTTTATGGATGAGTTAGCCAATCGCAACACAAGTAACGACAAATAATTTAAATCGAATATTTTTTTGCTCTTGGATATAGTTCACCTGTTTGGGTCAGTCGAAGACAAATGGATTTCACAGTAGTGCCGTGTCTATGTTGTAAAACTTGTATGACTTTATTTGTTGATGTAGTTGTATTGGATGGTCGTCCTTATTTCGACCTCATCTGTGGCCATCTTATTACATGTAGTATCTTGTTCGCGGTGAATATTCGCAAACACCAACAGAACCCAAAACCGAAGCGTAATTACCACAAATTATACATCGCACTAGTTAACACCTAAGCCGAGTCAAGCAAGTCTATTTCCGCTACGACCATGCCCGCGGGCTGTTTTTTGACAAGCTATTTTTTTCAGCATCAATTTGACAAGAACAAGGATTTCTCACAATGGGCTTAAAATGGAAACCACCGGAATAAATAATAAGATTTATGTATAGTAATTAACGCCGTTAAGGCAAATTCACCGGTAACTGTGGAGAAAACCCATTGAAATATCATGTCAGTTGGTGTAAAAACCTTTTGAATGCGTTCGAGAAGTAGTGATCGTGAAAAAACGGCCATTCAAGTGCTGTTGACTCGTGCGAGAAAACCTTTTAAATGCTAGTGTTTTTGAGAAGAAACCTTTCGAATGTTATCTGATTTTGAGAAAACCTTTCAAATGCAATCTATTTGTAAAGCCAGTTTGATTTGGGCGTAATTAAACTCTATTCAAAGCTAGAAAAAAGGGAATGTGGCGGTACTTATTGGCGGATAAGCGCTCTGTGGGGCTTGATTGGAAGCACCGATCGTAAATAGGAGGAGTCGAACTTGATACTATTAAAAAGTATCGAAACCAACCTAACCACCAAACGACAAAACGTTACGTTTAATAGTATTCAAACCCATCTGGAACAAATAAGGCACATGGTTTTGTACCATCGATGCTTTGAGAAATATCTTTGACAAAGAGTACAGACGGGGAAAAATAATGAAATACGAGCAAGTGAAATGATTTACTACATGGAAACATGGTTGTTCTAGAATACATGATCGTATGTTTGAGTATAGTAGTATTTGTTTATGGATATCCGGACGTGACCGAAATACAAATACATTAACTCTTTACTAATGTATGCACGCAAAGAAACTTAAAATAGACCCAGGAAAACCCCACGGTATTGTCGCTGTACACACAGGTAAATCAAGAATACGTAGTGAACATGTCATAGAGCGATCTTAGGGATTGGAAATTCATTATTATTAAAGTATCTTTCATACTGAATATTATTAAATAAAGACAATAGAAATACATTGTTTTCGTTGGAGTGGTTCTTTGCGCATGATCGTAAGAGGATGGTGTGTTTGAGGAGTTGCGTGACATCTAAGTCACTAACTACTACTACAATACAATACATAATGTACTATAACTACTACTACTACTACTACAAAAAAACTACTACTACTACTACTACTACTACTACTAATAGTAATTATAATGATGATGAGATGGTGATAAAGATTACAATGCTGCTGATTATGATGATGATATTAATCTGTCGTTATTGTTGAGTTGCTGTTGATGATGATGATGATGATGTCGACAGAGGTAGGTGGTAATGATAATTATAATAATGACGGTTAAGATAAGGATGATGATGATGATAGTGATGATTGCAATGATGATAGTGATGAAGTTGTTAACATTAGTAGCAGCTGTAACTATAACTTTACTACGAAACGGAGTATTCCAAAACAAATCAAATATTTAAAAGGAACCTAATGCATTTTGTTTTAATCATCATATCGTTGTTATACCTTTTAAAAAAACAATTATGCAGACAGTACTAAGACTATTTTAAGCAACTTTAAGTTGACCGCCCGAGTAATTAGACGATTAAACTTTTAGAATAAAAAAAACCCCTGATCTAACAAACATCAATTAGATCATTGAAAATGACAGGTCGGTGTGAATATTAGAAACAAACCACTAAACCACAAAAAATATGGCATCTTATAATAGTAACACCATAGTAAAAGAACTAACTGAGATATTTACTGACGAACGAAAGCGGACTTTCGCTTAAAAAACTAGCCGAAAACCACTAGTTTTGTTATTCGTTTTTACTGTTTTTTAGTTACTAACTAACTAATGTATTTATCTTATGTATTTTATTGTATTTTTGTATATTTGTGTATAGTTTCTATTTTTATTATAGTTTTTAATTAGGGTTGTAATTTTAAATCATATATATATTTTATACTTTCTTTTTGTATGCTTTTGCTCTTATAATTTGTAAATTTATGGGCTTATTTGAGGTCCCTCATGAAAAGCACCTTAGGGAGATGAGGTCTCCTCGTTAAAGAACGTTTTCATTCATTCATTCACATTAACTGAGCTAAACCATAGTTTATAACTATGCTTAAACTTGACCGGGATTTCAAGAGCATATATATAGAATACAATCCAATAATTGCAGCAACATAAACATAATTGATCAACTGTTTTAAATCAGGTAATTTGTTGCAATTTTTATTATTGTTTAAAAATGCAATTTTCTCATGGTAAGTCAGTTAGATGTTCAATTTCTCAACCTAGGAAAGGGGCCTAGAGACGCAAAAATCTTAGACTTCAAAATCTACTTTTAAATTGAAGAGGTTTATTGTTCAGAAAATAAAAATGATTGTTTATGCGCTGAAACTTTGAGAAATCGGAAAAATCACTGGACTAAAATATCTGAAATATTATCGTGGAAATAGAAAAAAAGGGATATTTTAATATATTCAAGTGTCCTTTTCTCCTCAATTAAACAACAAAACATTTTCATGCAGTGCTCATAGTTAAATCTATTATTTTTTTGTTAAGAGCAAAAAATCCTTAGGAAAGCAAAACATTATTTTATAAATACTTAAACCTAAAGATTGTGATTGGTTTGCTTTTACTCCGACGAAGGGCTAAAGCTCGAAACGTCAGTAAAGTTAACTCAGCATTTTTTACGGTGTTGCAAATTTCATTATATTACCTTTCGTTTATATCAAACACCGATGCAGCCTATACTAGTTTACTCGCTAGTTTCTATTTCTATTTTTTACGGTGTTGCAAATTTCATTCTATTACCTATCGTTTATATCAAACACCGATGCAGCCTATACTAGTTTACTCGCTAGTTTCTATTTCTATTTTTTACGGTGTTGCAAATTTCATTCTATTACCTATCGTTTATATCAAACACCGATGCAGCCTATACTAGTTTACTCGCTAGTTTCTATTTCTATTTTTTACGGTGTTGCAAATTTCATTCTATTACCTATCGTTTATATCGAACACCGACGCAGCCTATACTAGTTTACTCGCTAGTTTCTATTTCTATTTTTTTACGGTGTTACAAATTTCATTATATTACCTATCGTTTATATCAAACACCGCGACGCAGCCTATACTAGTTTACTCGCTAGTTTCCATCTAAAGATTGTGATTGAGTTTGTTCGTGTGATTGTAAAACGCATGCATGGTCAGTCGAAAAACTGCATGACGGTTATTAATATCTGCTTGACAAGCTTTAATGCAGCTAGCAATGATTTTGTTGTCAGACTGAAGAACCCTGTGTTTTAAAAGTGACATTAAGTCGAGTTTAGTAGTTTTTTTTTATCTATAAAGTTTAAATGTAGTTTTCATTGAGCCGCTTCTTGGGCTACTTATAAGACATCGTTTAAATTAGTTGTCAATCAAACGTTAAAACCATGCATAACGGCTTTATATCGCTTCCATCACGAACTAATTGATTACTGCACTATTTGGATGATAAATAGATAAGTGAATAAATGAATGTATATAGAAATGGAGAGGTGAAGAATCGGGTAGGTGCATAAATGAATAAATGAATGAATGAAAGAGTTATTAAATGCATGAATGGAAACTGTAGCGAGTAAACTAGTTTAGGCTGCGTCGGTGTTTGATATAAACGATAAGTAATAGAATGAAAGTTGTAACACCGTAAAAAAATATTGACTTAACTTTATACTGACGTTTCAAGCATTAGCCTTTTGTCGGAGTGAAAGAGTGAATGAATTAATGATTTATTGAATGAATGGATGGATAGATGGATGGTGAATGAATATATTGATGAATGAAAGAATGAACGATTTATTGAATGAATGGATGGATAGATGGATGGTGAATGAATATATTGATGAATGAAAGAATGAACGATTTATTGAATGAATGGATGGATAGATGGATGGTGAATGAATATATTGATGAATGAAAGAATGAACGATTTATTGAATGAATGGATGGATAGATGGATGGTGAATGAATATATTGATGAATGAAAGAATGAACGATTTATTGAATGAATGGATGGATAGATGGATGGTGAATGAATATATTGATGAATGAAAGAATGAACGATTTATTGAATGAATGGATGGATAGATGGATGGTGAATGAATATATTGATGAATGAAAGAATGAACGATTTATTGAATGAATGGATGGATAGATGGATGGTGAATGAATATATTGATGAATGAAAGAATGAACGATTTATTGAATGAATGGATGGATATATGGATGGCGAATGAATATATTGATGAATGAAAGAATGAACGATTTATTGAATGAATGGATGGATAGATGGATGGTGAATGAATATATTGATGAATGAAAGAATGAACGATTTATTGAATGAATGGATAAACTAATGAATAAGAGAGTGATTGAGTGAATGGATGAAATAATGAATAAGAGAGTGATTGAGTGAATGGATGAAATAATGAATAAGAGAGTGATTGAGTGAATGGATGAAATAATGAATAAGAGAGTGATTGAGTGAATGGATGAAATAATGAATAAGAGAGTGATTGAGTGAATGGATGAAATAATGAATTAATAATTGAGTGAATGATTGTAAACGAATGAATGGATTTAAAGTTAGAAAAATGCATTGAATCAATGGATCACAAACCGGTAATAAAACAAATCACAATTCCTAACGATGAATAATTGTGACAGCGCTTGTTTGTGTTATTAAATAACTAGAGTTTATAGTAATTCCCCTTGCGGCGTTTTCTAAGAAGTCGCTGCGAACTGTGTGGTAAATAACGGTCATCAGCTACTGAAATATTGATATAAGGGCCTAGGGTAGATCCTAGAGGAACGCCGTGAAATCTACTGGAAGTTCCTTCCACATATGTACGTCATTTAGCAGTCTTCCTATGTAATATAATACAAAAAGAATATGTGCGGAACAAGCATGGATCCCGGTGAAACACCCATAAAACTGCTGGGAGTTCCATCCGTTTTGTTCGAGTAGGTAATACGCGATTTGTCTATCGTAGTATGATTCAAAGAGTGTATAGTCTAAAAAGTGCATATTTATATCACAGTACAATTGAAGCTCGATCGCCATGCAGTGGACATAAAAAATGATAATACTAGAACACCGTGATATCACCAGCATGCAATTCCGTCCACTATTATTGGTACTGTTCATTTTTAGTAATTTATTTATGATTTTGATGTTGTATAATACAATGCAAAAAGTACCTTCATAAGGAGAACCGAAGCTTTTCCGTAGACCAATTGTGGAGCCTTGTGGAACGCTGTGAAAAATACCCGTAGTTTCTTCTTAGTGTTGGTAGTAAAATCGTGCTCACGCGGTATTTCTCAAATTAAGTGAACCGGCTTTTAAAAAATACTGAGAGGTTTAGATGCCGCAACTCTAACTGACATCTAATATTTCATTTAAATCAACTTTAAAGCACCTTCTTTATTCGACACACGTTTTTGCATTGTGTTATTTGTCAATTGTCAACGTGGTGATCTATAGACTACTGGGCACCGAGAAATCGTTTTTGGGGGGCTGATTTGTCAATCTGAAAGTAGCGTCACATTACGACTGCGTTTTGATTGATTCTATACCAATAAAAGCATTAAGAATGAGCTATGTATACACCGATATGATGTTTTCGTTGATAGGAAACGGTGTATTATATTAGTTCTTAGGATATCCCTTTGACTTATTGTCAAAAAACGACACATTAATTCAGTCCTTTTTTTGCAGATTCCTTAGAAAACAACCATCTTTATCCACATTAAGAACCAATATTGGAAACATTTCCTTGTATTGTATATATAAAGGTCCAATTATATATCTTTAACTAATTTGTCCGCTGGAGTTATGTCAAATGTACATGAATTCTAGATTGATATTTCACTCAAAGCATTAGTAAAATGCGATCGTATATCCGTTCTTATGCTAAAGGCACAGCGAATCGGCGTCTTAAGAACACAAAATATTCGATTATTCGCAAAGAATAGCGGCTCATAGTACAATCTCTACACGCGTTTTGGAAACCGCTTTAGCGTTATTGATTTTAGCGTTATCCAAACAATTCCTGCCAGCACAAAGGAAGCGGCTATAGAAGGATAAAACCGAAGAAGCACAAGGAACGAATTAGGCAGCATTCAACATGTTAGCTATTTGGACAGAGACGCAAAGTCGGCATACGTATGTCACAAAAATGTCGGATTATCGAAAACCCATAAAGAATTGACTATTTTGATCGAGGCGGGAGGAAGAAGTCACATTATATGATGAAGTAATTGAAATGGATCTAAATAAAAAGAAAATGGTTGCATAATTGGAAAAATAATACACTGGAAGCGTTTGGTTATCTTGAACTTTGCAAAATTCCGGAAAAGATAACTGAAAAACTGAAAGGTTTGAGAACAAAACATGCAAGTTCTCGATAAAGAACTATAGTACAGTATTGTAACATTAAATAAACAGAAAGATCGTAATCGAAATATTAGCAAATATATATAATCAAATCAAATCATTAAAGTTTTCGCTAATTTTAACTCTCATTTTTCAATTTTAATTCTCAAGTAAAAATAACTATAGTACTATTGTAACATTAAGGTAAAAATCAAGTTGGCAAACGAAAAATTAGCAAATATATGTAATAAAATAAAATTAAAGTTTTTGCTAATTCTCATGCTCATTTCTCAATTCTAATTCTCAAGTAAAAAGAACTTTAGTACGGTATTGTAATTAAGGTAAAAATCAAGTTCGTAAAACGAAATATTAGCAATATTGGCAAATGTATAAGATTATAATAAAATAAAATCATTATAAAAGTTTTCGCTATAATTCTATAATACTGATTTCAGTCTCAATTCTAATTCTCAAGTACAAAGAGCTATAGTATACAAACGAAATATTAGCAAATATATATCATAAAATACTATCATTAAAGTTTTCGCTAATTCTCATTTACAACAGGATTATTTTACGTTGGTGATAACTAAAGTAAACAGAGTTTATTAAAAGTTGGGGAATTTGTTGAGGAAATAGTGTTAAATACAGAAACAAAACTTAATCGAATAAAAGGACAGAGGCATATTGAAACTCTCTTAATTTTTAAATTAAGAATATTGAAAAGTACGATTTTAATAAGATAATTGCTAAGTTGTATATGAAAAAAAAATAAAAAATTACAACAAAAAAACAAAAAATATTTCTGAATTTAGTTATAATGCAAAAATAATGTAATAAATTATTAAATCTGTACTGATTTCTTATCATTTATAAAAGAAAATTTATACATTATTCCCAAAGTTATTCAATTGCAAATTTTTATCTTTATTGTCTATTCACTGAACAAATAAGCTCAGCAGCACCCAGATCTAGACATATTATATATGTTTTCTATTTGTCCGATTAATTAAAAAGCAGTACATCTGTCAGATAAAATGAAAGAAAGAAAGCTAAGAAAGAAAGAAGGAAGGAAAGAAAGAGAGAAAGAGAGAGAAAGAAAGACTGAGAGAAAGAGAGAACGAAAAAGAGAGAAAGAAAGAAAGAAAGAAAAAGAGAATGAAAAAGAAAGAAAGAAAGAAAGAAAGAAAGAAAGAAAGAAAGAAAGAAAGAAAGAAAGAAAGAAAGAAAGAAAGAAAGAATGTACGCGGGGTAAGAAAAAAAATGTCAATTTTGGCCATTTTTCAACTTTTTTCAAAACATCCCTAAAACTATCTGAGTGACGTCTAAAAAGAAAGAAAGAAAAGTAAACCCCACACAAGATATCTAATTCACTGTTTTTACGTCAAGTAGTAGTAGTTCACTTTGTATGGATTCCTGATTGCTCAAATCATGTTAAACTGACAATATATCGCCCACGCAGCAAACCGTTAGATATGTGTACTGTCGAAAGGGTTCGCAAATAACTGAATAATAGTAATAGTAAGGAGGGGAGGGAGGGTGGGGGATTTCTATATAAACACCGATAGACTTGACAGCGTTCTCTCAGATAACTGAATAATGGCAATAGTAAGGTGGGTGGGGAGGGTGGAGGATTTCTAAATTAACACCTATAGACTTGACAGCGCTCTCTCAGATAACTGAATAGTGTTAATAGTAAGGTGGGCGGGGAGGCTGGGGATTTTTTTTAATGAACCGGCCTATAGACGGCTGATAACTGAATAATACGATGGTATTATTAGAGAAGAATGTCAGGGGAAGGGAGGGCGGGGATGGTTGGTGCACGGAAAGGAAAGGAAGTTCCAAATAAACGCCTATGGATTTGATAGCCTTTCTCAATCAGACAATTAGACAAATCATTGTAGGGAGTGGGGAGGGTGACTTTCTTTTCCAGCTTTCTTCTAAACATTAATTGAAACATGTGATAATAAAAATATAATAAGAAAGTTATATAATAAGGACTTGATATATCAATCAGTATATTAACAACGTATTGCCAATTCAACGACGTTCACATATACACCTATTTCAATAATCGTTGTCGCAGCCGAAGCTACAGTCCACACTCTTGAAACCTGTAAAGGATGTCGGTAATATGAACTGAATGTGTGATTTATTGCACGTTTTTCAAAGAAATATTTCTATTTATATCTACCACAAAAACCACTTGTTATGGTCAAATAACAAAAATATGTACAACCGAAATATGCTATGAATATATCGATAACAAGAGAAGAAATACCGACATCCTTTGCAGGCTTCAGAGTATGAACTGTGGCTTTGTTTGCGACAACGATTATTGAAATGGGTGTATATAATTGACCTATACTTCTCATTGAGTGAGTTGTTGATATCCAATGGTGTTATATTTCAAAACGAAACAAATCTCTAAAACAATATACATAATTGCAGTCGGCGAAATCAATGTAAAATATTATCAATTCAACCCTCGCTATGGTTCTATTTTTAAACGAATTAAACAGCAAAACAATTAAGTTTCTATAAAAATCCTCAATCAAAATGTCAATAACTTATATACCGTTGAGATAACTATCCATTGATCGCATTGAATGACATGACAATAATGAATTATTTTCTAGTGGATAATTTAACAGTTATGTATGATAAAAATGGTATGTTCAACTATATAACGAGTTATCTAGTATATAGGCTACGTCGGTGTTTGATATAAACGATAGCCAATAAATAGCATGCAAATAAGTATTTTCTCGCTCGTTCCCAAAGCTTGTAACACCGTAAAAACGATATTTAACTTCACTGACATGCATTTCGAGCTTTAGCCCTTCGTCGAAGCAAAAGAGAGAATTAATCTATTTTTAAGGTGTTGCATATCCTATTTTTCTTGATGAATGAGCTTTTAACCTGATTTTCACTATTGAAAATGATTGAAAACTATTAAAAAATAATGGAAATGATGAGCATTTTGGTTAAAAGAGAGCATCAATCTATTTTTAAAGTGTTGTATATTTTATCTTTGTTGATGAATGAGGTCTGAACCTGCTTTTCACTGATGTATATTATGGAAATGATGAACATTTGGGTTTGATTATCACGAATCTCTAGGATTTATACTCCTACCTTTGATACTTGGTTCTGTTTAATTTGACGGTGGTTCTTCAAATCTCCGATGGAACTAAAAGACAATGTAAAAAAAGAAAAAGAGCGATTGCTATTGCGAATCTACGTCAGTAGTCCGTCACCTTCAGCGAATAACAATAACAGTGCCCTAAAAAGAATGCCTGTGACGTCATTACTGACTTTCGGGATTTACAGCCATGACGTCATACTAACAACTTTCAACAATTCGTGCAGGCCATTTTGGTCGAATTCGCACTGCTTCTTCCTCTAGTTTTAACGCCAATTAGTTCACCTAAGATAGATTTTAATTGATAAAGAAATGAGAAAATTGAGATTTTTAAGTTCTGTTAGATATATATAATTATGGCGGACATTCATTTTGCCGGGTATATTAATTTTGATAAATAATAAATAATCTTTAATGAGGATACCAACTTCACCTTACGGTGATTTACAGAAGGGTCCTAATTGATTGTATTAATTATCGAATTTTTCACATCAGATTTAAGGCTTAATTTGAAAAGAAAAATTTCCCAATTTCTGAAATCGTCAAAATTAAAAATTTCGAAGATAAAAATTTACATGTCGTGCAGTATCTTTCAAAGCAAATACCCGTTATTATTTTTACCATTTCCGTTACAATCAGTTTCATTGCTGCAAAAGAACTGACATAGATTACAAAAGTTATTACTATAAAAGTAGCCAAGATTTAAACGATTTATTGCTATGTACGCACTTAATATTGAGAAGAACGTTCTTAATATTGAGAAGAACGTTCTTAATATTGAGAAGAATGTTTTCGCGCATGAATTTTCATCTTCATGCGCGAAAACATTCACGATTTGGTTAATCAAGTTTTTTTTCATATTGAATTAAAATGCCCTGGGACTCCCACAGTTGATCTATACTATATTGTATGGCTGCATATCCAGCGTGGTTGGTCCTTGTGGTGTAATGGTTAACACATCGGACTAGAAAGCCGAAACCGTGTATCTATCTATGTTTTTGTAAATACTTCTTTGTAAAATATTAAAATGATCTTAGGATCTTGAAGCTGAGAGACAAAGTCCCGCCAAAACTGTGGGTGTCCAATCACTTAATCAACGACTCCAAGAATTGTTATATCTTCTATAGATATACAGCTATTTTATGAAAGGTTGCCCAATTCAAATGGTTATTACAATAGCGAAATAGTATGCGAGCAGTCCCTACTTTTCCCTCCGGATTCAGAAAATTTTAACTTTAATAAAACGAGCGAGCGGGGATTGGGGGCGAGTTGGGGAGGGGAGGAGGGGAGAGGGAAAAAAATGCTCATTTTTCTCTCGATTTCCTCGGAATCTGGAGGGAAAAGAAGGGACTGTTCGCAGTCTAATAGCGAAAGGAATTATGGGCATACATCTAAACACGAATAATCGAGGTGTTTACAATCATATGCATTATTCAGCGTCAAGAACATGGAGTCTATTGTTGAGATATTATGGGCATACATCTAAACACGAATAATCGAGGTGCTCAGTTACAATCCTTATTCTTGCCAAGAACATAGAGGTTATTGTTGAGATATTATGGACATACATCTAAACACGAATAATCGAGGTGCTTACAATCCTTATACTTGAAAAGAACATGTAGGTTATTGTTGAAATCAGTATTGGCTGTTACCTATAAATAGTAAATGAGACCATTAAAATACCACGATCGAGCCTAAATTATTAATATTCAGGTCTTGATCAACCTTTTTTGTTGGTGTACGCCTATAATTTCTTTCGAAATGGCCTATATAAAAAAAAAACTTTTTTGAAATATAGCTATACGCCCATAATGCCTTTCCGTCTTGGAATGGCCTGTCTCTGCCAACCCTTTTGAACCAGATGTATAGCAAATAGCACGTTGTAAAGTTTCCCATAAATTACTGAGTCAGTCACAAAATTTGCACGACCGTGATGTACATGTATCCCAGTAGTGGCTCAATGTCACATATCTACTTATGACATATCTTAGTAAGAAATCTGTAAATAGAGCTAATTAAATGAAACACCTTAAACACACCGATAAAAGGCCAAATATAACCTGACTTGTGGTCAGTTTTGTGATCAATTAAATTCATCGTAGTCTTATTTATAATATAGGAGTCGCAGGAATAATAATAACAGGAACACAAATAAGATTTAAAAACTAATCCACTAAGTATAGTGTATTCGCCTATAAAAAAAACAATATCAGCATAGAAAATAGGGAGAAAAAATAAAAAAATAAACAAAAGAAAAGGAAGGAAAAGAAAAGAAAAGAAAAGAGACTGAGATAAACAAAGGAATGAAATTTCCCGATTTAACGACCTGCGCCGCATTCAATTTACATAATAATAGATCACAAAGATGTATTATTTTGTTCAGTTTTGCAAGTGTTTCAGGTTTACAGCTGTTATATTATAGACATTCATCTATCACGTCTCAACTTCATTATTAATTTAATACTTTTTCGGCTTGTTTTAGCTCTACTTTATAGAATATATATTTTGTTCGAAGTTCCTCCTTTAGATTGTTTTCTGTATTATTTGAACCTTTCTGAGAAGACAACAGGGTTTCCCAGCAGCGAAGCAACATTGATTAATATAATTCTAAATAGCGTTTTAATATAGTGATATAAATCATATAAATATGCCTAACTTTTCGAACACAATGGAAAAACACTATTCCCGCCGCCAACTTGTCGTCTAACAGTGCAAGCACTTTACAATATAATAAACCAATAGAATATACTAGAATATGTTTCTATTTAGAAGACTTTGTGCTGTGATGTGATGCAAAAGTTGTGTTGAAAATTTTAAAACATCTTATAAAATTCATGAATAATTAATGAGCAATTGACAAAAGAATTCACGTCCGTGACGGAGGTTGTAAATCTCATACAGATTTCGTCCTGATTTGCATAAGTTTCAACTTGAATTTTCTCGGCCAGATTTACATTTATCTTGACAATTTTAGTAAAATATGAAAGAACTAACGTTGGACTTTCATAAGTTCTATACAATATTCGCGTCCGATCTGTATCCGATATACAACGGCTCGTCTTCGACTCGCCGTTGTATATCGGATACAGATCGGCCGCTCATATTGTATATATTACTTACAAAAAATTAATTTCAAAAATCTTGAGTAAAATTTCAATTAATATAGAACACTTGGATACCTATTTCAAAACTCTAGGTAATATAATGAAATTTGTAACACCGTAAAAATGTTGACTTAACTTTACTGACGTTTCGAGCTTTAGCCCTTCGTAGGAGTGAATCTGGAGTGACTCCGACGAAGGGCTGAAGCTCGAAACGTCATGCAGTAAAGGCTAAGTCAACATTTTTTTTATGGTGTTACAAATTTCATTCTATTACCTATCGTTTATATCAAACACCGACGCAGCCTATACTAGTTTACTTGCTACAAGTTTCTATGTCTATTTTAAAACTCGTTGTCACAAATCAAAGCTAGTCCACACTCTGAAGCCTGAAAAGGTGTCGGTATTTCTTCTCTTGTTATTGATTTATTGGTATGACCATAACAAGTTGTTGCAGTGGTATATTTTGGTTGTACGTGTTTGTGTTATATGACCATAACAAGTTGTTGCAGTGGTATATTTTGGTTGTACGTGTTTGTGTTATATGACCATAACAAGTTGTTGCAGTGGTATATTTTGGTTGTACGTGTTTGTGTTATATGACCATAGCAAGTTGTTGCAGTGGTATATTTTGGTTGTACGTGTTTGAGTAAAAGTATCATAACAAGCTGTTAACAAGTTATGTTGATATTACCGACATCCTTTGCGGGCTTCGGCTGCGACAACGATAATAACCTGTAACTGATTCAAACTTAGCTATACTGACGTTTCGGGCGTTTAATCATTTTGTCGGAATTTAATCCAATTCATATTGTTGGGAAGTTGTCACATTTTATCGACAATAGAAAAGAAAAATGTTTTAACTGAATCCAAGCTCCAAAAAGGATGAAAAATATTGAAGTGTTCCATATATAGAAACACAGTTAAAAACTGTGAACACAGAGACACCGATTACATTCTACATAGATAAGAAGATATTGCAAATGGTATACATGCAATGAAATAGTCTTCGTGTTTTACAATGAAAGGCAGTAACGTTTTTATTGTGAATTGAGAACCGCAGAGGCTCAAGTTAGATGCATTTACATTTCATAATTGATTGTAGTTTGAATTTTTTCTGTCTGCTTTAAAAAAACAGCACATGTAATACAAAAAATTATCATTTAAAAAAAAAAGAAAGTCACGAAAGACAAAAAGAGAAAAGAAGATGTTAAAGAAGAAGAGGAAGAAAAAAGAAGAAGAAGAAGAAGAAGATGAAGAAGAAGATGAAGAAGAAGATGAAGAAGAAGAAGAATGAGAAGACTGAAAGAAGATGAAAAAGAGGAGTACAAGAAGAAGACGATAAAAAAGCGAGAAAATACTGCAAAGAAATAGTAACAAGCAGAACAAGAGTAAAATATAAAAATAAAAAAAGCTAGGAGAATACAAGATACATACACAAAACGAGCCAATAACTCATTCAAGGTGATATTATCAAGTTATGATAGTCTAATTTTCGCAGCAAACCAGGAATAGCATTTGGAAATAGGAAAAACAAATATTTGTATTCGGTCAAATGTATACACCGTAAAAGAGGGTGTTACTTCAGTTCTGATGCTTTACCGGAGTACACATGGTAAAGTACACCACACATCAATCATATGGAGTGTAAACATTTCTAACGTATCCTTCATCGGAGAACTGAAAAAATCTAACGTATACAGTATTACTTACTTACGTTACGAACGATAATCCTTCGTAGGCGGGTTAGAGTATGAAGCCAAACGCTGCTTACATGGAAGTTAGCTTAAATCTTTCTGTTCGTCGCGACAATACTTGAAGAGCTTAACTGCTTCAATACTTAGCGGCCTTGTAAAGACAATGTTATTATGCAGCAAATTAAAGACCATTGATTGGCCGAGTGTAGTAAACAAGGCAAGTAATTCATTTATCTAATTGAAGTCGGCAATAATCCCGCCGTTTTGAAGGGACTTCCAATTACAAACGAATAGAATAGAGCCTTCGATAATGTAGCGACTCGATAATCAACAACTTCAAGTGGAATTATGGAAGATTGATAAGAAAAACTGATCAGAAAACCGACTCAGAAAAAGCAACTTATTCACGGTAGTTGTGTGAGATTTGCACACTGTTTGGAGAGTACTACTCAGACACTTCAGATAATACAATTGGCTCACCTTTGTCCTCTTTTGAAGCGTCTTGCCGACGTTTAAGCCTTTGAGTACAAGTGTATCGTCTTCCTTTGTTGGTTTTCTAGTTTATACCGAAACAAGTACAAAGACAATGATAAATATAAAAAACTGAAAATCCTGCAGCGATGCGGCGTTTTGCCGACATTGAACACAAGGCTAAAAAAACGTACTCTCTCTTATTCTTGTAATGATAATTAATCCGAAAAGAGTAAAAAAATTACTACTTTACCAAGCTTGTAATTGTAATAATTTCTTCTAAACTCTAGCAGCAAGATTTTCTCAAATTAATGAGAAAAGTGCATATATTTACAGAGCTTTGAGCTGAAACTATTTTATATCATACATTATCCTTAATATATACAAAAAAATACGATCCTATGGATGAGAGATTGAAGGTCCAAAACGTCAGTAACTAACATATCTAAGTTACCATGCATTTTTACTCCGACAAAGGTTTTCGAACCGCAAAAAGTAATATTTATATAACAGGGTCTGGGGGGCTCCCAATATCAGTTAAGTTATCAGTTATCAGTTAAAGTTAAAAACAAAGAAATATTAGCTAACAGTTATCCTAAAAAGACACGGAATTCTCAGTTAGCAGTTAATTTTAGCCGTTTCTCAGTTAACAGTTAACCCCATTCCGACCCTGATATAAGTTACCATTTTAACTCCAAGAACTAGGGATTACTTTTAATTTTCAAACGTTACTATAACACGAGCTGCAACACACTTTTTTACGGTATCAAAGCCCGGGCCGGGGGGTGTACTCCCTTTGTCCAAGTGGTAGAGGTGATCGGCGTACCTTTTAGGGTAAACAATATTTCCTGTGCGTACCTTTTAGGGTCCTTTTAGGGTTCTGGCTCAAAAATCAGTTACGTAACATGATTTCGTACCTTTAAGAGTCATTTTTACTCTGTTTTGTTGCCGTTTGTTGGGGTAGAAATCAACCAGAGTTTATCAGTTATTTTTATCTGTGCGTACCTTTTAGGGGTCGTTTTAAAAACCTCCGCCGATCACCCCTACGTTTTGGACAAAGGGAGTACCCCCCCCCCCCCGGGTATCTAAGTTACCATTTTTATTGCAGCAAAGCGTCAGAGTAACACTTAATTTGAACCAGTCATTTTACCATCTGAATCCACCACATCTTTACATTTCAATAACATAAATCATTAATCTTACGCGCCAGGGCTGGGTAGTTTTCATGGTATTCATTAATCAACAACGACTAGGAATCTTTTTACAAAGACAAAGTCTATCTTAGTAGTACAGGGTCTGTCATGGGGTTAACTGTTAACTGGGAACCCCCCCCCCCCCCCCCCCATTCAGAGCCTGGTAGTATTATTATTGTGTGTCCCCCCCCCCCCCCCCATTCAGACCCTGGTAGTATTATTATTGTGTTCCCCCCCCCCCCCCCCCCCCCCCATTCAGACCCTGGTAGTATTATTATTGTGTGTAATTGTAATGACTTGGAAACACATGGACAATAATGGGATACTACTGTCGTGTCAAGATAAACAATATTATCTATTAATGAAGATTTGATTGGACACGGTTTGTTATGTCTAGAGAGCGTTATTATATCGTTATTACTACAGAGTATGAAAGATGGCGACACCACAACCCAGCTTCTCTAATAAACTTAGGAATGCTTCTCTAATAAACTTATCGTCAAGTTCAAGTTTACATAGCACAAAAGTTGTTTATATAACAAATGTCTTATTATTCAATGTTTCAAAAGAGAATGAATACACCTTTTGCTGTTCATTAACAGAAAATGGGCATTCATTTGTGCCAATAGTTGTATCAATAACGTGTATTATACTTTCATCAACACCACAAGTAACATCATTAGCGCGCATCAACTTTCAATAACAATATTTGAATATTCGTGAACATTCATCAGTATTAACGGACAATCAATAGCGCAATTGTACATTCATATGCGTGGAATGTATTTTCTTGTGCGCGCAATTAAAATTCAATAGCACGAATTGACAAACAGTAGCGTTTATTGACAGTCATTTGCCCAAAAGTGAAAATTCATTAGTGCTATTAGCATAGCTATAGACAATCTATAACGCGTTTGGACAATCATGAACATCAATGTAACATTCTTTAGTGTGGATTGACAAACATTTGCATGATTCAAATAATCAATAAGAGAAAAGAATCGATCATTAGCGTTAGTCTTTTTTTATTCCTTTAAAGAGGTATCTCAAAAAAAATATTCAATTACGATAATCAATACAAAGAAATAAAGTTATCCTTGAATTTGTTCTCTGTTATTGCAACGTGGTAAATATGTCTGCATGAAACGAAACCATTGACCACATTTAGCTACAGTGATCGTTCCAATGTTACTTTGCAATGCTTGCAACAGTAGCTGTGTACGGTAATGGCCTAGAGCAATTCCTTGGTTTGACGGCTGATATCTGCTTTAATTGCTGCTTTTAAGGAGCTTATTGCCTGTTCCACGATGTTAAGGAATGGCTGTAGGTTGGCAATTTTTTTAGCTTAGTGTTTGCGCCAGGATTGGCTGGATTATGGTGGGCTGGTGCACCGTCATATATGAAAATGACATTTTCATCAGGGTCAAGATTGAGTCTTGTTTGTACAAGGAAGTCGTTAAACCTTTGAGCGTTCATCCCTCCGATAATGGAAGAGTGAAAAACAAGGCCATTGGTGGGCGAAATAGCGAGAACGATAGTCACATTTCTTCCTCTTTAACAGCTTCAAATGCTCCGCGTATTCTTTCGAGTACGATTTCTTGGTGGCATTCTGTACAAAATTTTCTGTTTCTGGAGCGAGTGAGTGAGTTGAACTTTTTCTTTTATATCCTCTCGAGTATTGTTTTTTCTTTTTTCGCACAAAGAATTTATATAAATTACATAAATTGTCTCTTGTTCTGTATACAGTTTTCTGTCAATTAAATATTTTTTTAAAGGAATAAAAAAAGACTAACGCTAATGATCGATTCTTTTCTCTTATTGATTATTTGAATCATGCAAATGTTTGTCAATCCACACTAAAGAATGTTACATTGATGTTCATGATTGTCCAAACGCGTTATAGATTGTCTATAGCTATGCTAATAGCACTAATGAATTTTCACTTTTGGGCAAATGACTGTCAATAAACGCTACTGTTTGTCAATTCGTGCTATTGAATTTTAATTGCGCGCACAAGAAAATACATTCCACGCATATGAATGTACAATTGCGCTATTGATTGTCCGTTAATACTGATGAATGTTCACGAATATTCAAATATTGTTATTGAAAGTTGATGCGCGCTAATGATGTTACTTGTGGTGTTGATGAAAGTATAATACACGTTATTGATACAACTATTGGCACAAATGAATGCCCATTTTCTGTTAATGAACAGCAAAAGGTGTATTTACAAGTAAGAAAGTTTATTCACCTATTGTAGAAGGCTGCCAAGAGCAATATGTTATTCCAAGCGAGAAATTAATCATGGGTATAAAAAACGACAATTGGATAGACATATTTAACGGTGTATACCACTGTTTTAAAAAGGATGTCGTAAGCGATTCCCAAGAGGGAAAGGTATTATGGGTAAATAAAATTATTATGAGTATTTATTTAAATTGGAATTAAAGTATAAACAGCGATTTTAAAAAGGTTATTAAAACAATCGATCATTCAAGAAGCGAGAGGAATTATGGGCATACATATCGAAGTATATATATTTCAAAAAGGTTGTCCACTGGTCATTCAGAAAGACAGTAAGGAATTATAGGCATACATATCGAAGTACATTTATTTCAAAAAGGTTGTCCATTGGTCATTCAGAAAGACAGTAAGGAATTATGGGCATACATATCGAAGTACATTTATTTCAAAAAGGTTGTCCACTGGTCATTCAGAAAGACAATAAGGAATTATAGGCATACATATCGAAGTACATTTATTTCAAAAAGGTTGTCCATTGGTCATTCAGAAAGACAGTAAGGAATTATAGGCATACATATCGAAGTACATTTATTTCAAAAAGGTTGTCCGTAGGTCATTCAGAAAGACAGTAAGGAATTATGGGCATACGTCGATCTTAACACAAATAAGCAAGCATTCTTATATCTTCTAAATCTGAATTTTTCAAATGAATCAGTTTCAATATTATTATTTCTCATATCTAATTTATATTATACATTTATTGGATATTACTTTTTACAGTCTTTAACACAAATAAGCAAACATTCTTACATCTTCAAATATGAATTTTTCAAACAAATCAGTTGCAATATTATTATTTTTCAGATACAATTTATAATATACATATATTGGTTATCGGTTTTTACAGCCCTTGAGTAAGCCAATCAATGCATCGTAAACAAGCGACTTCTTCACAGTGTCTGCATGATTGCCCAACACCCTATTTACATTGTCAACAACTTATTATCTGATACCAAAGTCAATATTAAATTTGTTATCATAACATTGCTGACATTTATGAAATTGAAATTGATATTTTTGATTAAACTTTATAGAGCGAATTAAAACACTATAGCTACGAATAGTTACTATCTAGTAGATTTGATTTAGCGACTATTAAGGCACTATTACTCAACCAGAAACATGACATACAAAGGAAAACAATACATCACTACAACTTCTTGTTTTTGATGTCTTTGATAGCGACTAATAGTCACTATTAACACAGGGAGCCCACATTCATTGTTGATTTCCGAATAAAAAAATTGATAAATGTAAATAAAATCGATCAACGTTTAATGCCGTGTCACGCGATTGTTTGACCTAACTGGTTAACACCGGTATCCTATATCCACGGTCATTTCTTACCCGGCGGGGTACGTTATCAGCGTCTCGGGTTTCGGCTTACCGGATTAACCGTTAAGGCTTCTCAACGGGCGACAGTTGATAGCTATTTCAAATTTGAAGTTCAGCCAATCCGGTAAGCCTTAACGGTTAATCCGGTAAGCCGAAACCCGAGACGCTGATAACGTACCCCGCCGGGTAAAAAATGACCGTGGATATATATAGGATACCGGTGTTTACCAGTTAGGTCAAACAATCGCGTGACACGGCATTAAACGTTGATCGATTTTATTTACATTTATCAATTTTTTTATTCGGAAATCAACAATGAATGTGGGCTCCCTGTGCTATTAAGATAACAACTACCACACAGTAGCAATTTGATTCTATGGATACAATGTTTGCGCTCTTCTGAATTCAGTTGAATTCTACCGAATTTGCAATTAAATTTTCACATTTTCAAAGGAGTGGATCAATACCGCGATTAAGAAACATTCATTAATTTTATTTTTATTTATTAAACGCTAAAATATGCATATTTTAAAACTATTACAAATCCTTGAAATTTGCGTTAAATAAGCTAGAATGTTTAACAATTTATTATCCATAATCATCGTTTATTAATTTATTATTCAATGTATTATTCAACTTAACGCCAAAGTTATTGAAATAGTGTATTTTTACAATACCTAACTGATATGTAAAATTTACATAATTAGCTTATCGGCAAAATTCTTTAAAATTCGGTAAAAATAATATTTAAATTTTGTTGAAAAATATTAGTTTTATTCCTTCTTAAAGTCATATGTTTGTTCATTATTAAACTAAATATCAAGCAAATGAAACATATTTCTGTTAAATATTGGAAAATTTGCATATTATTAAGTGTTGAATTCCACACATTTTGCGTGCACAAGCAGAAAATAAACCAGAATAGCAATATTCAAAACTTTTAACTTTTCGCTAAAACCATTTACTGTTGATTAATAAAAAATAGATTTTATAGTTTTTACTATTATTTGAACAGAAAAAAAAACTGGTTTTACCAGTTTTTCTGGTTTTAATCTGTCGAGAACTAAGGGCGGGAATTTCCCTTCAACAAGCGTTCATGTGAGACACAAGAATTGAAACAAGCCTACGTACGTTGAATTTGAAAATGAAACATCTTATGTTAAATTTCCTCGATTAATATCATGTCTTTTAGGCTAAAACGTTTGAATATTTTAATTTTTTATGTGGAATATTTAGTTTTCAGTTTTTGCTTTTTTACTGAACACTTCTATCAGCGAAACTTTCTTTTATATTCCTTGCTATTATTACGATGGTGAAACTATACCGTACGCGTACGGTTCGCGGAAATGTTACTCTGTACACAATTGTTAATATTATTAACGTAAGATAGTCCGTAGGTTTATTAAAATATGCCAAAATTAACACTTTACCACAAAGAAATTATGTCCAAATTACTCTTCAATACGGCAAACTTCAATAGACTGTGTGGGCTTACGTAATCGATTTGCGTAAATATTCATGTATAGCGAAATTATTAATATTTTCCCGTTAGATTTTCGTAGGTTTTCTAACGTTACAGCAGGAGTCTGAAAACCATCAAAGCTAAATTTTCTGATTACTTCGGATTGTGTAGTTGTTTTACAAAGACATGTTAATTTTAGCTATAAGACTATCACACCGTAACTAGTCATGAGACATATAGAAATACGATAGAATATTGCCCCTAATATTGCCCTCTAATAAATACATACTTACTATTAATAATAATCAGTCTATAATTGATGTATACTATGGTATTATCAGCTATTTTACCTTGTAGCAAAGAAGTGAATGTTCGTAGTACAGCGATAGTAATTTGCGTGGTGTGTGTAGTCTGCCGGTTTCCGCATTGAATATATCCCAGGGTGCATTGTGTTTTATAGTGTTATGTGAAGTTTGGGCGTATTTTAGGGTCATTGAATCGAAGCGAATTTACTTTTGAAAATAACCATATAAATCACTATACGAAATATAACATTGTATCATTAAATATTTGAATTATTATTAATAAGTCTTATTGCAATCTTTTATAAATTTCGTTTGAAATATGCATTTGAAATTTGAGGTAAAATTTAGATTTTACATCACATGAAACTTTGCTAACATTCCTTCGTCGCAGTAAAATTTATCACAGAGAGGTTGAAACAATCCTTCGTCGTAGTAAAATTTATCACAGAGAGATTGAAACATTGAATGCAATGAAATATGTAATTCAAATAATAAAAAATGTATGTATATATAAAAAAATACTTCGAGTACAACTAAAATAAAACTCAACTAAGATTGAAACATTGAATGCAATGAAGTATGTAATTTCAAATAATAAAAAAATTATAAAATACTTCAAGTAAAACTGGTATAGAACTCAACTAAATGCCTATATATCTATATAAATTCCTGAAATATAAATATTGACATGATTCATATAAAGATGTTGTTCAAAATTACGGCTTCCTGCACAAATAACGAATATATGATTATAGATTAATTCATTACTATGCAGTGCCACACTGTGTCTTATGGACCGGATAAATACCATCACCTCCGCTCGGACACATTGTAAACAATATTTGTTCCTTAGTGAAACAATTCTTTCTATATAAAGCTATCACTTAATGCTTATTTCTTTTTTACTCTGACGAAGGGCTAAAGGTAGCTCGAAACGTCGGTAAAGTTAAGTCAACATTTTTTACGAGTGTTACAAATTCCATTCTATTACCTATCGTTTATATCAAACACCGACGCAGTCTATACTAGTTTACTCGCTATTTTCTATTTACTTAGTGGTTAAGGTAGTGCAAAGGCTTTGTGATAAGTACTATCGTTATCTCAACTGCCGCCTCGTGGATGATCTAGGTGGAAGTTGAACGTTTTTTTGAAATACACGAATAAACATGAAATAGTGAGGTTAAAAATAGGCAATCAGTGGAGCGAAGTTCCTTTGTAAATGGGTTTATAATGAATGAATGTAATAATACTAATGATGATAAAGATGATGGCCATGATAATAGTGATTATAAAGATAACAATAAATGTTATAAAAAACTTGATGATGATGATGATAATGATGATGATGATGATGATAATGATGATGATGATGATGATGATGATGATGATGATGATGATGATGATGATGATAATGGTTATGATGATTTTAATGATGATGATGAAAATATATTGAACTAGACCTGTGATGATCGTAACAATGATGATGGTAGCAATGATGATGATGATGATAATGATGACGATGATCAGGATGGTGATTATGATAATGATGTTGATAATCATAACAATAATGGTGATGATAACGATTAGGTTAAAACGATAATAACAATGATGATGATGATAACAACAACAATGATGATAACGATGACGAAAATAATAATACAAAATAATGACAAGAATACAAACAAACAAAATAAAAGCAATAATAATAATGATAACTAATAAAAACAAAATCAATAATAATAATAATAATAACAATAATAATAATAACAATAATAATGATGATGATGATGATGATAATGATGATATGATGATGATGATAATAATAATAATAATAATAACAATAATAATGATGATGATAATGATGATATGATGATGATGATAATAATAATAATAATAATAATAATAATAATAATAATAATAATGATAACAACTGATAATAATAATGATGATGATGATGATAATAATAATAACAAAAACCTATACCAACATATTGTTAATACTGATTATATAACTAAAAAATGACAAAAATAATTTACCAATAATACGATGAAATTTGAAGAGTTGCTAAGAGATATAGTTCAGTCTTTCAAAGCCGTCGTATCATTATCATGGAAGATCGATCCAGAAAGGTTTCCAATCTCATCGGTTCTAGGAGTGGGTGGTCATTAATGAACGGGTGGTGTAGAAACAAAGTAAGGTGTTTGACTGCATACTTCCTGTTCCACTCACAGCAAAATGTTTTTTTATTTAAGGGGTAGTACTTAGACTTGCAGTACTTATATGTGTAGAAACGATAATACTTTAAAAATCACTCAAGAGAAATACGGAGTCTCACAACAAGTTTTATATCAAATCGATTGGAAATTGTTGTTGTTGCTGTTGTTGTTATCTTTATTGTTTTGTTTTTAGGTTGCTGTTGGTGTCTTTGTTATATTTTGTTGTTGTTCTATTTTGTTTTTATGTGTGATGTAGCCGTCTCTAGATAGATAGATAGATAGTTTATTAATATAAAAACTTAGCAACCTTACGGTTGAAATACGTTATATTTACAATATATAATATAGTATAATAATAATAAGTTACAAAAATACAATAAAGGTATAGTAAAATATGTAAAAATATAAAATGTGTCGTAATATTTAATGCAAAATATTGTAGTTTTGGTAAAGTGGCTATATACTCAGTTGAATCGATAAGCCCTTCAAAATCATTAAATAATAGCAGAAAAACTCACAAAGAAAAGTTCTACATTAAAGCGATTTAAAGTTGTTGTTGTGGTTGCTGTCTCTAACGCGTGGAAAATATTACAGTTTTTGGCGAGTGTCTGTACTTAGCTAAATCGATAATCCTACAAAATCAAATAAAAAAATAGCTAAAATCTCACCGAATGAAATGTTTTACTGTAAAGGATTAACAAGTCTTTGTTGTATTTGTCTCTTGTATGTATGTATGTCAGTTTGAAATGATGGAAAGCTTGTGTACTTAAACTGCATGACCCAGCTGAAAACACTTAAAATCACTGAATAAATACTAAAATCTGAAAACAAGTTTTGAGTTAAAAAGAGATCACTTGAGTTGGCAATATAAACTCCCACCCGCTCTTGTGTCTTACTGCTTCAAATCCTCTTCCTCCAACAAGTTCGATTTTCAAAACATTAAGATATATGATATAAGATACAGCCATATGCAGAAATGCTGTCGGTTTTGGTTCATATTACAAGTATATCAAAAGTATATCAGAAGTCTAGTATAGGATATCATTCCTGATATTTTTTTCAGAAAGCCCTTGTGGAAGGTAGCTCAAAAATAATATCAGGGATGATATCCCATAATTGCTTGCATACTTTTGATATACTTGTAATATGAACCAAAACCGACAGAATTTCTGCATATGGCTGTAACTATAATATATATATATAGGTATGTTTATGTATTATATATAAAGCATGTACGTACGTGCGTAAGTACGTATCTAGATATAAAGACTGGTTATATTTAAATTGTATATGGAAAAATATTGTAAAATTGTTATTTTTGTTCAACAAAAAAAAATTAAAAAGTTCGATCTCGGTTACTCTGTGTGATTTATTGAAAATATACTTTCAATGTCGTTTCTTGATTTCAATCCACCAAGGCATTATACTCCCTTCGCTCTTCTCGACGTTAAAATGAATGCATTTATATTAGAAAATGGCTTATAGTAACAGCAAATGGTCTTCTTCCTTCTATGTTATTCTGTACCATCAATTGAAAATATACTTTCTTTGTGGTTTCATGGTTTCAATCACTACTCTTTTTGATATCAAAATGAATGCATGTACATTAGAAAATGGCTTATAGTAACAGCAAATGGTCTTCTTCCTTCTATGTTATTCTGTACGATAAATTGAAAATATACTTTTTTTGTCGTTTCATGATTTCAATTACCAAGCACTACTCTTTTTGATATCAGAATGAATGAATGTACATTAGAAAATTGGGTTAGTAGTAGTAAATGATCTCCTTCCTTCTGCTATTCTGTACCATAAATTAAAAATATACTTTTGTGCTCGTTAAGTACTTCACATCGCCCACACGACGCTCCCTTTTTTGCTTTCTAGCTTTACAATGTGAAAATGAGGAAACAGAAAAAAAATCTCCTTACAATATGTGAAAATGAGAATACACTGGCTGAAAATCTCCTTTACAATATGTGAAAATGAGAATACATCTGATAATCTCCTTACATTGTGAAAATGAGATGAATATTCAGTGGCAAGAAGTGGGGCTTATTTAGTGTGTTTTTGTGTAGTAGTTGTAGTGATAGTAGTGTGTGGGAGTGACATTCACTAATTAACCAAGTTCACTTCCTTTCCGATCTCCACATGCAAGTCTACTTGCTGTTACATGTAGGCGAGATAATTAGACAATTAGTAATAGCTGAATAAACAAACATCCATTCTTTGATATTCATTCATTCTTATTCATCCATCATTCATTGATTCAATCAGCCATTTGTTCATACTAACATCGCTTACTCATTCATCCTTCCATTTATCATCCATTCATCCATTCATCCTTCCATTCATTCATCTACTGACGTCTTTACTCATCCAATAATTCATTCTGTCGATCAGTCAGTCATTCAATCCTACATTCATCCATCCATTTAGTTAGTCAGTCAGTCATTCATCCAACCACCAACCCACACGCCCACCCACTTACACACCCACTCATTCAGTCAGTCAGTCAGTCAGCCAGTCATTCATTCATTTAGTCGGTCAGTCATTCAACCCTACATCCATCCATCCATCACTTCGTTCATTTAGTCTGTCATTCAATCACCCAATCACCCACCAACCAACCCACAAGCCCACCCACTTACACACCCACCCACCCACCCACCCACCCACCCACTCACTCACTCATTCATTCAGTCATTCATTCATTCATTCATTCATTCATTCATTCATCAATAAAGTTAGTCATTCATTCACCATCCCTTCATTTATCCACCAATTGTGTCCACTCTATTCAGTTCAGACTTCAACCACATCACATGACAAACACTATGTATAGGTGTAGCTTACAAGGGTGTATTGTGACAAGAACCTTCAGACTGATAAAAAAAAGTGTCAATAAATTAGTTTATATAGAGTCTATATTTTCACGACATTTCCAATTACACATCGCGCAAAGCTACTGCTCATTTGTCAAATTTCATTTATGTCAAGGATAATGATTTCTCGTTTATATTAAAACAGAATGATTCTAGGTGTGGAAGCACATGACCAAATACCATACATCCTTTAAGTCTATTAAGGTCAAATACGTGATCGTAAAAATTCTAGAATATCGAATGTGTAATGAATAAGTGAAATGTACAAATTCTGTGATCAGTTGTTCTTTTTTGATCTAGTTATATGTTGGTTGTTAGGAATATTCTGGTTGGGTAGGGATTAGACATGCAGTCTGTGGTAGTAGTGTGTGAGATCGTAATAATTCTAGAATATCGAATGTGTAATGAACAAGTGAAATGTACAAATTCTGTGATCAGTTGTTCTTTTTGACATAGTTATATGTTGGTTGTTATGAATATTCTGGTTGGGTAGGGATTAAACATGCAGTCTGTGGTAGTAGTGTGTGATATCGTAATAATTCTAGAATATCGAATGTGTAATGAACAAGTGAAACTGATGTACAAATTCTGTGATCAGTTGTTCTTTTTTGATCTAGTTATATGTTGGTTGTTATGAATATTCTGGTTGGGTAGGGATTAGACATGCAGTCTGTGGTAGTAGTGTGTGAGATCGTAATAATTCTAGAATATCGAATGTGTAATGAACAAGTGAAATGTACAAATTCTGTGATCAGATGTTCTTTTTTTGACATAGTTATATGTTGGTTGTTAGGAATATTCTGGTTGGGTAGGGATTTGACATGCAGTGTGTGGTAGTCAAGCGTAGCTCTAGAAAAACAATAAACGGTTCGAAAAATATTAATACTAATAATACTAATGAACTTGATTTAACAAGGTTAAAGACACATTACAGTCAATTTGCAAAGACTGATCAACTTATTTGTGGACCTACCTATATAGAATAGAATATACGCGATAGATAGTATTAATATTATTGCATGTTATGTTCATGCATGGGTAACTGATCAGTGTTACGTAAATATATATGACATCTATAAATACGACAAAAAATATGCCACACCGACAATTAGTTATAGCAAGATGCCGATTGTGTTGCGATCGTTATTATTGTTGAATTATCCCAGTATTCAACTATTTATTTATCTCTTATCTATTGACTCGTTAATTCTTTCATACACTATTTCACTGTTTATTATTAATTGATTTGTCAATGCATTCATCAATCCCTTCATTCATGCATCATTTCAATCCCAGTATTCAACTATTTATTCATCTCTTATTTATTGACTCATTCATTCTTTCATACACTAATTCAGACTGTTTATTATTAATTGATTTGTCAATGCATTCATCAATCCCTTCATTCATGCATCATTTCAATCCCAGTATTCAACTATTTATTTATCTCTTATCCATTGACCATTCATTCTTTCATACACTAATTCAGACTGTTTATTATTAATTGATTTGTCAATGCATTCATCAATCCCTTCATTCATGCATCATTTCAATCCCAGTATTCAATTATTTATTTATCTCTTATCTATTGACCATTCATTCTTTCATACACTAATTCAGCCTGTTTATTATTAATTGATTTGTCAATGCATTCATCAATCCCTTCATTCATTCATTCATTCATTAATTTATTCATTCGTTCGCTACTTTATTTATCCGTCCGTTTGTTCAGTCATTCTTTTATTCGCTCGTTCGTCAATTCTGTTCTTTATTTGTTCATTCATTCATCCGTTAATTCATTCATTCATTCCTATATTCATTCATTCATTTGTTCTTTCATTCCTACATTCATTCTTATAGTTGTTCATTCATTACATTATTCGTTCATTTATTTGTTCTTTCATTCCTACATTCATTCATTCCTCTATTCGTTCATTCGTTTGTTCATTCATTCCTATATTCGTTTGTTCATTCATTCGTTTGTTCATTCATTCCTATATTCGTTTGTTCATTCATTCGTTTATTCATTCATTCCATTATTTGTTCATTCACTCATTCAATAACTTGTTCCAACCATCCATGCCGCATCTATTGATTTAGCATTATACATTAACATACATCAAATAACTATATCAACTCTAGGGTGTTAACATACCAGGACCTCAGCGTGGTCAACTCCCCCACATGCATTATAGACCATTATAGTAAAAGCATAACGACACAGGGTGTTTGATTCGTGCAGAGATATTATAAAATTAGCTTGCTTAAACAAATGCACAAACAAGAATACAAACGCTAACTCAACGTAAGTTGTTTTTATATAATGAGCTAATTTTAAGGACGGAAAATCCTGCACAATGACTTAAAGAAAATATTTTTTTTTGAGTTTAAAATTTTCAAACTATACTTTTCCATATATATCAAAAGTTTCCTTTTCCAAACAATTAAATCAATATAGAAATATATCTTAATACTACTAGGGTACAGAAACCTTTTACTAACCCTTTGGGTTGTACTTCTGCACTCTACTACCAACATAACAATTTCCATTATTACTATTTATATACATTTGTTTAAAATCTGTGTAAATAAAAACCTTTGAGTTCGATGAACATTTCAAACATCACTTTATTCATGTTAATGTTATTGAATGGCATTGATGACAACTTGTTTAATAATTTTCAAGAAAACGTTACAAACGTTTATCATGTTGGAAAAATTCCTATGAACATTTTGAGTATTATTATAAGAAGAAATGAATCGAGGAGGGGGTAACTTTGAATGAAAATATGTCAAACAATAACTATAACTATAGCTTTATCTATTAACTAAAAATAGCAGAGATTGTGAAACCATAGCAACCCCAACATAAAAAAAACACAAAGCAGAAAGACGCGAACACATTCTCATGATAACTGATGGTGATGATGGTGATGGTAAAATTAAATGAAAATGATGATGATAACTGATGATGATGGTGATGCTAAAATTAAATAAAAATGATGCATGATAACTGATGATGATGCTAAAATGAAAATGATGCATGATAACTGATGATGATGATGCTGAAATGAAGTTAAGATGATAATAATAATAATGCTAATGCATGATGCATAATAACTGACGGTTATGATGATGGTGCTGATTATGGTGATGGTTATGATGATGGTGCTGATGATGGTGATGGTTATGATGATGGTGCTGATTATGGTGATGGTTATGATGATGGTGCTGATTATGGTGATGGTTATGATGATGGTGCTGATTATGGTGATGGTAATGATGATGATGCTGATTGTGGTGATGGTAATGATGATGGTGCTGATTATGGTGATGGTTATGATGATGGTGCTGATTATGGTGATGGTAATGATGATGATGCTGATTGTGGTGATGGTAATGATGATGATGCTGATTATGGTGATGGTAATGATGATGATGCTGATTGTGGTGATGGTTATGATGATGGTGCTGATTATGGTGATGGTTATGATGATGGTGCTGATTATGGTGATGGTTATGATGATGGTGCTGATTATGGTGATGGTAATGATGATGATGATGATTGTGGTGATGGTAATGATGATGATGCTGATTATGGTGATGGTAATGATGATGATGCTGATTATGGTGATGGTTATGATGATGGTGCTGATTATGGTGATGGTTATGATGATGGTGCTGATTATGGTGATGGTTATGATGATGGTGCTGATTATGGTGATGGTAATGATGATGCTGCTGATTGTGGTGATGGTAATGATGATGATGCTGATTGTGGTGATGGTAATGATGATGATGCTGATTATGGTGATGGTAATGATGATGATGCTGATTGTGGTGATGGTTATGATGATGGTGCTGATTATGGTGATGGTAATGATGATGATGCTGATTGTGGTGATGGTTATGATGATGGTGCTGATTATGGTGATGGTTATGATGATGGTGCTGATTATGGTGATGGTTATGATGATGGTGCTGATTATGGTGATGGTTATGATGATGGTGCTGATTATGGTTATGATGACGATGTTGCTGCAGCTGCTGATGACAATGATGTTGATTATGATGATGATAATGGTGACCATAATTAGAAGAAATTCTATATAAAATTCTAATTCTAAATTCCACTTCAAAATAACAACCACAAGTCGGTTGCTAAACGGTTTGATCAAATCAATGACCCAGTAACCAGAAAGACAAGACATTAAATGAAGAAAATGAATATCATGAATATGCAGTGTAACTTTTTTGAAACCTCTATAGTTAACAACCTCTTAATAACGACCACACAATCGTTATTGGTGGGTTTACGAGACGACCTTAAAAACAAACAACCTTTTAACACCGACCACATGATCGTTATTCGAGGGTTTACGAAACAACCTTGTAAATAACAGTCTCTTAATACCGACAACACGATCGTTATTCGAGGGTTTACGAAACAACCTTGTAAATAACAGTCCCTTAATACCGACCACACGATCGTTATTCGAGGGTTTACGAAACAACCTTGTAAATAACAGTCCCTTAATACCGACCACACGATCGTTATTCGAGGGTTTACGAAACGACCTTGTAAATAATCAACTAGAACATACTAAGAACCTGATCACGCCGTATTTATAAAATGCTTATAGAGATTAACTTATAGTCAAGATCAGCCACCCATAGTAAATAGATTACGGTCAATAATTACAGTATTTCGACATCAAAATCTATGAGATTATTTAATTAAATCAAAAGCTGAAAATAGTCATACGTTAGATACCAAAATGTATAGTACAGATCCTAGGGTGATCTCGGACACACCCAATTTTCTTGGAACGTTTTTCAAGTCAATTACTATCGTATAATCGTGATCAATTATCTCCAACACCCCTTTTTGTAATAGAAAGTAGAGCTTTGCTATCTTGAGAACAGCCCTAATTCCCCCTTTTGGACTTTTATCTCGTTAATTACTTCATCAGTTTATCTGTATTTCTTTTTTAAGGTGGAAACACACTATCACGAAAACTTAATCCCCCATCCTAGATACTCATTGTAGTTCGTTTATCTTGAATACACACACACGCTCCTACTAATCTTGAGCTTTGCTATTTTTGAAATCCTGCTCTGTCGAGCAGAAACTCAACTACTTCGTTAAAGATAAGTGTGTTGTTACCATGCCTGGTACATTAATGAAGGAGGATAGAAGACTTCTACAGGCATTAAGTGTGTTGTTACCATGCCTGGTACATTAATGAAGGAGGATAGAAGACTTCTACAGGCATTAAGTGTGTTGTTACCATGCCTGGTACATTAATGAAGGAGGATAGAAGACTTCTACAGGCATTAAGTGTGTTGTTACCATGCCTGGTACATTAATGAAGGAGGATAGAAGACTTCTACAGGCATTACTTCGTTAAAATATCTTTTCAAAGTCAATTACTATCAGTTTTCTGGAGAACTTGATCTCGAACACAGTAGAGGTTTGCTATCATATTTGGCTTAGTTCTCGATCTTGAACTAATGGCAATATCAAATTTGAATGTTAAGAGAAGAACGCAAAATGAGAAGGGAAATGAAATGAAAACCAGAAGCAAAGAATTTTGATTTAATTTTACACAAAAACGAAACACTCTCATTTCATGTAATTTTCTTATTTAAAACACACTAACAATTAAAAAACTGAGAAACATAAGCATTAAATAAAATTATAGATTATTCGTCGTGGATATGAAATAAATAGTATTTTATTCATTTGAAATATCAAGTATTTTGACCAACCAACGAAAAAGTTAGCAGATTTTTAAAGAAAGTTTCAATTCGCAGCTATTTAAAATGAGACATGCAAAACAAGAAAAAAAGATGTCGTACGCATTTAGTTTTCATTCTGTGAAGAAATTGTTCACTCGTTCGTGGGAGAAAGATAAATGAGTTCATATTTTGTCAGCTCAGTTGAGCTTAAGTGGTTTAGCGGGCAGCCTTGAGCAAACTTACACTAACTCATTCACCCATGAATGGTGCTAATAATAGATCTAGTAGAATATTCTGTTTATAGATATTGTTCATATCTAGACATTGTACCACCGAAGCTAACCTACATGGAATAAGCCGCGAAAAACAGACGAGCAGAGAATAAAAATCATTTATTTTAAGTTGAAAACTGTTTGCTTAAATGATGTGCAGCCTATAAATGGGTTGCCGTAGCCGAAAACTCAATAAAAATGCAAAATATATAGATGTTCTTGAATCAAGCTATATATGAAAACCTTTATATAACAGACGAGCAGAGAATAAAAAACATTTATTTTAAGTTGAAAACTGTTTGCTTAAATGATGTGCAGTCTGCAAATTGATTGTCTTAGCGAAAAATCAATAATAATGCAAAAGAAATAAATGTTCCTGAATCAAGCTATATATGTAAACCTCCATGTGTATATAAAAGGATTTAATCGAACGATGGAAAAGAACTTTGCTAAAAACAGCAATATATGAAGATGACATCGTCAATGATTTAGCTGAATTACATGTAAAATGAAAAATGTCAAAATTTGAGAGTAATATTTATTGAACATCGGTGTAAAATATTGCAAAATTATAGATTCATATACAATGATTTCAAATTTCGAAACGAATTAAGTATTAGGAACAATTGCGATGTTAATACTGACCAATATCAATTATTTTCTGCTCTAATTTCGCTTTTATATGCCGAAACTCTTGTCAATGATAATTAAAAATTAAATTTTTAGTGTATACTTGAGTCGAAAACAAAACTCTTTTATATTTCGTTCCAGTATTCACCTTCAATTTCAAATCGAATATAATTATACTCAGAAGCACAATTCAATTGAATAGAAAAGTTCACTCACCTCAAGAACGCGAACTTCTCGTGGTTTTAACGCGCTGAGTTTCTGCACCAAGTAACTTTTACTTGTAAGTAACGTTTGCAATGCCTAGCAGCTGTCAATCAAAAGCACACGGATGATGCTCGCAAATTAGTTATCGAATTTCGCCCAGGGTTTAGAGCAAATAGAACTCGCGATTATGGCCCATGGAAACGGAATGACACAAGTGAAACGTCAATTTAAGATCTCAGCCTCTCAGAAATGCAATCTAATTCAGTAAGGTGCCAGAGGCGTGTTATAATAAAAGGCTTCCTTTTGAGAGAGAGATTGTTGATTTTACTGAGCGCCCAAGAATACGATAAATTAGAGCCACGGGACTGTTGGTTTTCACTGGGAACTTTTGTAAAAAAAGAAGAATGAAAAATAAGGAAATTATCAAATGAATTTAATTAAGCTAAAGAACAGTGTCTCCTGAACGGAAATAATATCCCGAGATCTTTAATCAAACAAAAAGAAAATCCTACATACTTGTCAAGGATGCTTTAGATGCTAGGCTAAGCGACTTATCATCAGATCATTTCACAAGTCACGCGACGGGAAAAATAAATGAAAAATGGAAATAAAAATGACAAATGAGACAGTATCTTGCACAAATGGCGTCTATAGCCATCAAACGAGCAAACACTAGCCGATATAGTAAATACTAGCGTATACACGTCAGTAACAATCTGACTCAACTAAACTATCAAACCAAACTAAGTCAATTCAATTGATTGCTGGACTATCAATAAAACGATAACAACACCTCTCATCACGTACCAACATTCCGTGATTTCCCGTGCCTTTCGTGATCTCGCGTTCATTAAGCGATCGATAGTCGTTAAAACAGTCTAAAGGGCAATATCTTAACTCTTTTTCCTGTCATTTACCGATAAGTGTTTCATAACCAAATAGCCACTACATTTAATCAATGTTGTTAGGCAGAGGAAGCTATGGAAACGCTACATGGCAACGACTGACGTCACAAACACACTTTTAAATCAAATATCTAGGAGTTAATTTATCTAGGCTTAATAAGCTCACAAAGACAAAGTCCTTATTAGGCTGCTTTTATATGAGCTTAGCACACGATATAGGATTTATTATCGAGTTTAAACAACCGTTTGTTAACTGGTGATAGCCATCATTTAGTAAAGTAAACTTATGCAACAATTGTCAGCCAAAGTGTCAATCATATATGAGCTGTGACAAGTTTAAATACTGTACAACAATATTTATAATGACAGAACATAATTAAGAAAATATAACAAGAAATAAAATTATTGACCGAGCAGTTCTTGGAATACAACAATTATAACAACTACAACTACTGGTAATAACTTAAAATAACAATGACAATAACTACAATTTAACAATAATTTACAATAACAATGACTTACAATAACAATGACAATGACAATGACTTACAATGACAGTGACTTACAATGACAATGACAATGACTTACAATGACAATGACTTACAATGACAATGACTTACTTGTAATGACAATGACTTACAATGACAATGACTTACAATGACAATGACTTACAATGACAATAACTACAATAACAATAACTTAAAATAACTTACAATAGCAATAACATTGACAGTAACTTACAATAACAATGACTTACAACAATGACAATAATTACAGTAACAAATATCCTTCTAACAATAATACATTTTACATTAAATAAATGACTCTAACAATGACAATGCTAATAGCGGCACACCTCAAAGACAATCCAAAATATATATAAAAAGGCATATTTACATGTGTGTAATCCAGAAAAGTTTCATTTTTAAATATTTCACAAAAAGTGTGTTATCTTCCTTCAACTGTTCTTAATTTAAATACAAAGTTTGCATTCTAAAAAACACTGCCATCTTAAGCAGCTCAACTATACAATGATGAAAAGACTGCACCAGTGTTTTCCAAGGAAATGTAAATTTGGTGTACAAGTTACTTTTGCCATTATACAAAGTGATGACAAGTAGACTTTGGGTCAAACCACAGTATTTTGGTTCTCTGTTCCCCTCTGTAACACTTGACATTTGTTATTGTGACCAAGATACAGATGTTTGTATATTTGTTTACTCTCATGTGCCTGTAGTACTGGTAGGTATCTGTGATGCCCGGGGGGGGGGGGGGGGGTACTCCGCTAGGATTTGGGTAGGGGTGTTCCGCTGGGATCCTAAAACGGTGACCCTGTTTATGACAGAAAAAAAACAAATTCGTATACCCTGTTTATGACAAGGGATAAAAATGGGACCCTGTTTATGACAGTTTAGGACTCTGTTTATGCCGCGAAAACGTGCTGAATTTCACGAAAGACGAAAGACCGCGCTGCTCATCGTATTACCTAATTAATATACCTGAATATGACAAAAAAAAACTAAGGAAATTGTGAAATGGGGTAAAAATATACCCTGTTCATGACAGAAAACTCAAAAACCCATACCCTGTTTATGACAGAAAGCTCAAAAAACCATACCCTGTTCAGCGGATCATCCCCGCATAGTAAATATATGGGAGTACCCCCCCCGGGCTGTGATGTTAACATTCAATTATGGTAAAATATTCTATAGTTAAGAAACTACAGGTAAAGAAAAAGTATTGTCTCCCATCCTTAACATTCCAAATACTGTGTTTTGACCCCTTTACAAATTAGTTCTAAGTAAATTAGTAGGCTGTTCTAGTAGTGTCTAACTTGGTTTACAGTCCAATTCTCCATCTTTAGTTGTATTTTTAGATAGTTCTTCTCTGATAAGCTTTTCTTGTTGCAGTATGAGTGAAGGTTTCTGGTACTACAAGAACAAGAAAAGCAATGTCTAAGAGACTGCTTATGTCACAAGTAATTCTGGTTTATATTTTCCTAATTATCATCATCATCATCATAATCATTGTTGTCATTCTCCTATTCCTTGTCATCATAATCATTATCGGTCCTCCTCTTCCTCCTCCTCATCAGCGTCATCCTCCTCCTTGTCATCCTCCTCCTTGCAATTATCATCATCATCATCATAAAAGTCATCTTCATAATCATCATTGTTATTCTCCTATCCTTGTCATCATAATCATTGATCCTCCTCCTCATCAGCGTCATCCTCCTCCTTGTCATCGTCATCATCATCCTTGCAATCGTCATTATCATCATCATCCTTGCAATCGTCATTATCATCATCATCCTTGCCATGATTGTCATCACTATCATTTCTTCAAAACCTATACTTGTAAAGTAATACTTTACAACTGTCACTCGCAACTTAGACATAGAGAATAATTTGCTGTTCTACTTTACTAATGAATTCCTTGTCACAATTATTATAGACTTAATAGACTAGTAAATAAAGTTGGTATAGTTGTACTTACAGTTACTATAAGGGTATTATTTGCATGTGTGAAGCTGACTAATTTCTGTTCTAGTGGTAGCTTAGACCTTTCCATATCTGGAACGTTGAGCTTTTTGTAATATCTACAAACAAAAACAAAGTCAGTTATTAATCTAAAACTAAATATCAATTAATTGTAAATAAAATTGGACTAGTTTAAAGAGCTTCACTCCAAGCACGATTGACAGACCAGAATAGACAAACATTTTATAAAAGTTGAAAGTTCAGTTCAACGATTATTTTTTGCTATAAACATTGGGTAGACCAAGATCTTCAGTAAACACTGCTACATTGTTATTGTTATCATCATGTTTATATATAAAGAACACCTACTTTTTATTGGATGTCCTGATTATGATATTAGCCTTATCGTCGCTAACGTTTGCACTATATACATCAACAGGATAGGGCAGGTTTCTTATTCTCCATTGGAATGATTTAAGAGTGTCTTTTCTTGCTACTATAGGCTGGAAAATGCAAAGGAATGTTTATTTCAAAATAATATATGAAATAAAATAAAATTACTGCTGTGTAATAGTTTACAGTTTTATTTTACTGACTATTAGCCACTATCAAAGACAAGGTTGTAATATTGTTTCCTTTTGAATTTGAATTTCCCTGAATTTGATGTTAGTTAGTACCGTAACTATTTTGTTTCTATATTTTTATGGTTTAAGTATTTTTTTCTTCTCTAAACTAAAATATTAAAATTATTTAAGAAGCATGAAAATTGTACATGAACTCAAAAAAATCAAAAAACTGCTATCTAAAATATTTGAAAGATATGGAAATTCTAAATATTGAAAAGTAAATTAATGATTGCAAAATAACATCTGAATATTGGCATTCAATGTACAAAACTGAACTTCTATTGTATTGAAGTTGACTTACATTAATTCTACTCTCCATGATATGTTCTGAGAGAGCATTTCCCTGTACAACTTCTTCACCAACTTCAAACTCCCATTTCCCTTCCTTCCCAAGTGTACTCTTCTTTTTCAATTTTCTCACTGAAACAATATAACACTGTCATAATTATGATAGGTAATATAGAATGAAATTTGTAACCGTAAAAAATGTTAACTTAACTTAACTGAGGTTTCGAGCTTTGGTCCCTTGTCAGAGTAATTCTCATAACATTTTATTTAAAAATAGAAATTATGAAACAACGACTGAATATAGAAATCTTTATTTAAAGAGGGCAGCATGAAATAGTATAATATCAACTAATTAACTAGTGGTCACCATTGAAAAATATCTATTTTGGTCAAAAGTGAACCATAGTGCAAATTTATAGCAAAACATTTACTAATAATGAATTGAAAAGCATTTCCGCCAAGCGCATATGATATTTTTTCATATATCTGTATCAAATATCAAAAAATAGATAAGAACTTACATATTTGACTTCAGTATCTTGAAATGCCAACAGTTAATTGTTGAAAAATATATGAATAAATGAATTAAAAGCCACTTTTTGGTCGTCATGGTGACTATATTTACTAGAAACACCATATTAATGTATGACTTACCCAATAGCTCTCCAGAAGAAACAGAATATTCTTCTACCATCTCCATGTTATCTGGGAATGTATAGTGGACTTTCCTCTTACCTATACATGTTGAAATACACAATTTATGAGCACGAATACATC